>JAJSOF020000009.1:147417087-147497087 GCA_025594305.2 Periplaneta americana
CAGTTCTAAAATTCCATAGTAATACACTAACATTTCAATTGTTTATAAAACTTGATGAAAAAAAATTTAAAAATAAAATCACGCAACTCAGTAACTTACACCGCAATTACTCTAATTTCCCGACGGGATGGCAAGTCTTAACTATCCTTTCAGACTATACCTTTTATACAGGATGTTTAAAAAATACGGGGCATAATTTCAGGTATGTATTACCCACATGTAGACAATCAAAATAGTTCATTACAACATGTGTCCGGAAATGCTTCATTTCCGAGTTATGGCCTTCACAACATTGAAATTCAACGGAAAGTTTTTCTTTCCGCAGGTCGTTGTCATTACAGAAGATGTTCAAAATGTCCACCTCCTGCTTGAATACAGACCTCACATCGATGTCTCATTGACCTGCGAACACGATCCCAAACTCCAGGAGTATTGCGTATGTCCTCAGAACATGCCACAATTCGATTCCGAAGGGATTCCAAATCAGGCACCGGAGACGAATAAACCAATGATTTTAAATGGCCCCACAAGTAGAAATCGAGAGGGTTCAAATCAGGTGAGCGTGGAGGCCAAGCAATTGGGCCATCTCTATCTATACATAGATCAGGAAACCTTCGATCCAAGTACCGGCGAGCCGTACGACTGAAGTGTGCAGGAGCGCCATCATGCAAGAAGTGAATGTGTTGACGATTGATCAGTGGAGTGTCTTCTAAAACATGAGGTATGGTGTTTTCCAGGAAGTTTGTGTACGCCTGCCCCGTAAGTCTGTTTACAAGTACATGGGGTCCAACTAATCGACCACCAATGATACCGGCCCATATGTTGAGGGAGAATCGCACCTGGTGATGAGATGGAACAGTTGCACGTGGGTTTTCATACGCCCATACATGCTGATTGTGGAAATTTGTTATGCCATCTCGTGTGAACCGTGCTTCATCTGTAAATAATACTAAGGCAGGAAAGTTCGGATTTACACCACACTGCTGCAAGAACCACTGACAGAACCTAACTCGTGCAGGGTAATCTGCTGGTGAAAGAGCCTGTACACGTTGCAAATGATAAGGATACAATTGATACTCTTTCAACAGTCTCCAGACAGTCGTATGCGGAACATTGACTTGCAACGCTACCCTTCGTGTGCTGATAGAAGGAGTCATGTTCACAGCCTCCAGAATCTCCTCCTGTACTTCTGGAGTTGTAGATCTTGGTCGTCCCCTTCCCAAACGAGGAGAATTAAATTTCCCATACTCGCACAGACGGTAATGGAGACGTATAAATGTCTTCCGATCTGGACATTGTCGCTGTGGGTACCTCTCCTGGTACAAACGACGAGCCAGCGCAGCATTGCCGTCCACCTTACCGTACATGAAGTATATCTCTGCCAGCTTTTGATTTGAATACGTGTCGCACAGTCTAACGCCTACATAACACTGAATGTAACCTTCACCTCGGAATGAACTGTCAGAGTGCCCTCTTAATGTCTCCTTTGACGGCAACGACCTGCGGAAAGAAAAACGTTCCGGTGAATTTCAATGTTGTGAAGGCCATAACTCGGAAATAAAGCATTTCCGGACACATGTTGTAATGAACTATTTTGATTGTCTACATGTGGGAAATACATACCTGAAATTATGCCCCGTATTTTTGAAACACCCTGTATACTGAAATGCAATCAAGGCGATTCGACGAAGCCTTTTGTACTGCACATATAAACATAGCCATAGGCTTGTATGTTGACAACATGTTTGCAATTGGCACTGGCTTTAAATAAAGACAAAATGAAATGCAATGATAAATGAAGAAATAAGACAGGACTGTCCATTTTCATCATCACTTTTAATAGACATTGACAATATTTTGCAGATGGATTTAGAAATAACTTACATTTTACGTACCACGTTCTTTGCTATTTCAAATAAAATAAAATATCCTATGCTTGAAAGTTAAGGACATTGAAAAATGTAACAGTTATCTTCAAAGGATTTAAAATATTTCTTTCTTTATTTCCTTCTTTTCTTCCTTTCTTCTCTTTCTCTTTCTTTCCTCCCTCCTTTCTTTCTTTTCTTCTTTCCATCTTTATTTTTTCTTTCTTTCTATTTTCCTTTTTGTTTGTTTGTTTGTTTGTCTTTCTTTCCTTTTTTCCTTCTTTCTTTTTTCTTTTCTCCGTTCTTTCCTTCTTTTCTCTCTTTCCTTCCTTTTTATTTCTTTCTTTCCTTCCTTACTGTAATTCCTTCTTTCTTTCCTTCCTTTTTCTTTCCTTCTTTTCTTTTTTGTTTTTTCCTTCCTTCCTTTCTTTCTTTCCTTCCTTCTTTCTCTCTTTCCTTCTTCCCATCTTTCTTTCTTTCTTTCTTTCTTTCTTTCTTTCTTTCTTTCTTTCTTTCTTTCTTTCTTTCTTCTTTCATTAATTCCTTCTTTATTTCTTTCCATATTTCCTTCTTTCTTTCTTTCCTTCTTTCTTTCTCTATCTCTCTTTCTTTCTTTCTTTCTTTCCTCTGTCTTTCCTTCATTTTTTCCTTTTTTCTTTCCTTCTTTTCTTTCTTTCTTTCCTTCCTTTTTCCTTGTTTCTTTCTTTCTTTCCTTCCATTTTCTTCCTTTCTTCTTTCTTTCCTTCATTCTTTCTTCCATTTTCTTTCCTTTCTTTTTGTTTGTTTCCTTCCTTCCTTTCTTTCTTCCTTCCTTCTTTCTTTCTCTCTTTCCTTCTTTCCATCTTTCTTTTTTCTTTCTTTCTTTCCTTCCATTTTCTTTCTTTCTTCCTTTCTTTCTTCTTTCTTTCCTTCTTTCTTTCTTCCCTTCCTTTTTTCCTTCTTTTCTTCATTTCCTGTCTCCTTTCTTTCCTTCATTCTTTATTTCCTTCCTTTTTCTTTCCTCCTTTTCTTTCTTTCTTTGTTTCCTTCTTTCTTTCTTTCCTTCCTTTTTCCTTCTTTCTTCCTTTCCTTCTTTCTTTCTTTCTTTCCTTCCTTTTTATCTTCTTTCTTTCCTTCCTTTTTCTTTCTTTCTTTCTTTCTTTCTTTCTTTCTGAGGCTTTAGGTAACCAAACGCAGAACTATACTAATAAGACATGGTGCTTCTCAGTGTGTCAACAATGAGGTGATTATAGAGAATTGATGGAGATACGTCAAGAGTAATAAGACGAATCGTGTCCCAATCACATCTTTTCAAACAAAAAAATCCTAGATATTCAAAGCAGATACCCTAGTCACCGCTCGTGTATCGTACATTATTTTGTGCGAAGATCGTTTATTACATACCTGAAAGACGAATTTCTAATTAGTTGCAATGAAATCTCCATGTTGGTTTCTGTTTAATGACGGCAACTTCGGAAAACCAAAATATCTTTCTTCAACATTGTTGCTATAAAATGTTTTCTGTGTTTACTATACTCCAGCAGGCCGTGTCTTTTTTTCCCCCAGTCTATAAATGCGAACTTAAAACAAACGGTAAGATTATGTAATGATTTATTTTTCATTTTAATATTTTAACAATATTATTTATATAACATATTGCAGTAATAACATCGGCATCTGGAATCTTGTTGATTTTTTCACGGCTTCCTTAATGTTACTTGTATCAGGAATGCAATAAGTTTCGTGGAGTAGTAGACTTTACTTAATTTTTGCAAATATTTAAAAACAATAATTAACATTGCAATTTAGGTGAAATTGCAGTGGTAAGTTTCCAATTTATAATTATTATAATGTTAAACGTCTCTAAAAATAATATGTTAAAAGCCTAAAGCAGTAAAATGAATGTCGCGCTTAAGCGGTAAGAAGAGGGAAATTGTTATGTGTGTTACGTTGGGAATACTGAATGTGGTATTTCACACTTACCGCGTATTGGTTCTGTGCGGAAAACAAGAAAATACGCACGATCTCGCACAAAATAAACTTTTGTCTTATGTAAGAATGGATTTTGTGACGTCAGTTTTCACATATCTCGAGCCTTGTGCTCCGCAAATGGTTTGATAGGCGAACGTATATTAAATTGTGGCGCACAGATATTTCAGTGTTGTGTGTCGTCTGTTTAACCCTACTGTTTTTATACATTATATTTTACTATGCCGAGTCATTGCTCGCATTGTATTACGCCGGAACGTTATGCAGTTGCGCAGTGCAACCGCGTGTGAAGTGTTGACGGAAAGCAGGACAAAGCTCTGCCTGTCCACGCATTGGAGCGATAAAAGCTGTTAAGGGTTGGTGTAAGTTTGAACTGGAATGTTGCAGTTAGGGTTCCGGTTACACACGCGTAAACACAGCCAGTGGCAACTAATAAAACATACTATACACAGAGTATTCTGTGTTACACACATCTGCACAGCGGGGATTAATTCTGTGCGTTAGCTCACTAGTTGCGACACAGGGTCAGTGAAATGAGAATGGACGAGCGAAAAGAAATTTCGAAGACAGAAAGTGTAGCGAATGTTAAGGTAACATTCAGTTGTAGAAATTGAGGAAAATCAATATAAATATGTTACAATTATCCAATCAGGAAATGAGAACCGAATCTCAATCTTTGTCACAGAATATGAATAGAGATATAGAAGTGTTTATCGAGTGGGGATGGAGCATCCCTATGAGCAGCCTAAAGAAGCTTTAGTGCACCTGTGATGATATGAGATACGTGCGGACTGTGCATTCCTCTCCAGTCTTCTAATCCGTATAGGCTATCATAACTTTGGTGGTGATCTGCCGTTCCTCATAGATGTAAATATGAGCGAGTCGTCAGGCTAATCTTCATTCCATACAAGAAGACTCCGCATGTAAACAAATTCACGTATCTGAAGCCCTTCCTATTGGCTGCAGGACAAAGAACCTCTTTATGGTGCCTAGAACGCGACATTAATTCCTTGTCTGGAAGTACACTTGTTATATATTTTAAAAGTATTAATTACAAACGTGCTGTTTTTTTTTCTAAAAATATTATATTTGGGATATTTGAAGCAGTTGGGAAATTGATTAAGGCTGTAATGAAAGAATGTGATTTTTAGGCGGGGTCGATAACTGACCTTTGCAATGAGGAGTGATAGCATAACAAGGAGGTTGTGTAATGGTACGTCACTATTCAAAACCCGTCAGGGGTGTAGTGATAAATAAAATAGTTCCAGAACATTTCGCGAAAAGTTTCTTACTAAGAAAAAATAATAATAATTTATTATTATATTACTTACTTACTGGCTTTTAAGAAACCCGGAGGTTCATTGCCACCCTCACATAAGCCCGCCATTGGTCCCTATCTGAGCAAGATAAATCCATTCTCTATCATCATATCCCACCTCCCTCAAATTCATTTTAATATTATCTTCCCATCTACGTCTCGGCCTCCCTAAAGGTCTTTTTTTCCTCCGGCCTCCCAACTAACACTCTATATGCATTTATGGATTCGCCCATACGTACTACATGCCCTGCCCATCTCAAACGTCTGGATTTAATGTTCCTAATTATGTCAGGTGAAGAATACAATGCGTGCAGTTCTGCGTTGTGTAACTTTCTCCATTCTCCTGTAACTTCATCCCTCTTAGCCCCAAATATTTTCCTAAGAACCTTATTCTCAAACACCCTTAACCTATGTTCCTCTCTCAAAGTGAGAGTCCACGTTTCACAACCATAAAGAACAACTGGTAATATAACTGTTATATTATTATTATTATTATTATTATTATTATTATTATTATTATTATTATTATTATTATTATTATTATTATTATTATTACTACTACTACTTTTATTATTCTATTTGTTAATAATGCCGCTGCTATTATACATACGAGGCGTTTTCAGAAAGTAAGTTTCCCTGAGGCTGTTCAGAGAAAGAAAACACAATTCCATGGAAAGATTTATTGGAATAGATACAGCAATTGTTGAGATATTTTGAAACATATTCCCCACCGGAACTGAGATATTTGTCATATCGTGGAATCAAATGATAATAATAATAATAATAATAATAATAATAATAATAATAATAGTAATGGTTTTTATTTAACCTGGCAGAGTAAGGCCATACGGCCTTCTCTATCACTCAATCAGGAACCAACCAACCAACCTCAGTATCCCTATGTCGTAGAAGTCTGCCGTCTGAGGTCAAAACCAGTATGTGACAGCCATCTGCACCTCTGTCATGTAAAATGCTGACTGGACAGGAATTTCTTGAGGTGTAAGGTTCGGCGCAAAACAGATCTTCTGCAGGAATTTCTCTGGGAGGTGTTTTAACATCCACCCTACAACCCTGATTTCGCTCCCAGCGATTACTATCTTTTCGCACGCACGCCACACACACGCAGATACAGACACAGACACAGACACAGACACACACATATTCTTCTTCCTCCTACTATGTTCTGAAAACAAGTCTTCACTAAATTCTCCAAGTAGATGTTGAATAGAGTAGGTGATAAATAGGGCTAGGATTTTGATGAAATTGCATCTTTCTTCTAGTAAGCCAGAAATATTGCTGCTTTAGTATATGTATGTATGTATGTATGTATGTATGTATGTATGTATGTATGTATGTATGTATGTATGTATGTATGTATGTATGTATGTATGTATGTATGTATGTATGTACGTATGTACGTATGTACGTATGTACGTATGTATGTACGTACGTACGTACGTACGTATGTACGTATGTATGTATGTACGTATGTATGTACGTATGTATGTACGTACGTATGTACGTACGTATGTATGTACGTACGTATGTATGTACGTATGTATGTACGTATGTATGTATGTATGTATGTATGTATGTATGTATGTATGTATGTATGTATGTATGTATGTATGTATGTATGTATGTATGTATGTATTTATAAACCTTCTACTGCATAGTGTTGCCTCAAAGCAACACATTACTTTTTATTCTTTTATTTTTTCTTTGTGATGTTTATATGCATTCTGTTGCTCTGAGGCAACGCTCTGAAGTTAGCAACGAAGACAGAGTCGGAGAAAATTTAAGAAGTTGGTATCTCTGAGTCTCTGGCGCCAATAAAACAGCTGAACGTTATTTGAACAAAAATTACTCATGCAGTAGAGGGTTAACACTACAATTGGGTATACACCCGGTGGCAGTGATATATAATATACAATAATTATAATTACATGAAATAAAATAAATAAACGTAAATGAAATAAAATAAAATAAACGTAAATCTTTAAATAGTAAATGCAATAAACCTAGGACTATAAATAAAAACTATTCTATAATAACGCCTACGATAAGCAAAAGTAAATCTAACTTATAAGTACTTCTGTTTCACCCAACTATTACCAATTTAAATAATTACATATCACCTTAATTAATTGCATACCAACTTAATTATATATCATCTTAATTAATTACATATCAACTGAATTAATTATATATCAACTCAATTAGTTACATGACACAACTTAAATAATTACACTGCACCTCCAATTACATTTTCAGTCTAATCTTCTCAACCTTTCCTTAAATGTATTGATTTTAAGAAGACCACCGTGAAAGATTGCCGCAGGTAAGCTGTTCCAGTCTACTATTGCGCGGTTAACAAAGGAAAATTTTGCCACGTCCGTTCTTTGTTTTCTACATTTAAACTTCCTAATATGATCAGCCCTTCCTAAGTATGATGGTGTTGCTAATTTAGCATTGATGTCGGTCCATGCTTTGTGTCCCATTTGTGCCTTAAACAATGCCGTGAGTCTGGTTTTTCGTCGCCTTGGTTTGAGAAGTTCCCACCCTAAATCTTTCACTATCTCCTCACCATGTCCCTTCCCCATTTTGACATATTTTGCTGCCTTGCGTTGGACCTTTCCTATTGAATCGATTTGGTTTTGTCTGTACGGATCCCAACCTACTGCTCCATATTCCGTAATTGGGCGAACAAGTGTTTTGTACGCTAATTCTTCTGACTTTCGGTTAGATTTCTTCAGAATACGCATAGAGAAATGTAGTGTCATGTGATAAACTGAGTGTTTTAAGACATATTTGTTAGGGCATTTTTTTGCATTTTTGCCTGTTTCAACTCTTAAGAGCATTTTTGTTTTATTCGGTAATTTTTTAGGCATTTTCATTTAATTTTGACCATAAATCCCCATTATTAATGTCAAATAATGTTTATTTCCTTTGATATTTTCTCTACATATTTTGTCCGTGAATACTCATTATTTTGTACAATATTTTAATAGTTTTTCTACACAAATATTGTCATTTTAACATAGTACACCCCATGTAATGGATCAGTCCAACCACCCCTTCAATATAGACTCCTCTATACCTGCTAGTTCCGGATAAGAGTGGCCTTGTGGTGGACTACATGGAACTACATCAGGTAAAAAAATTAATTAAAGTGTACTACTTAGAAAAAAATTATATAAAATTAAATGAACTTAAATGTTGGTACTAGAATTTAATTTAATTACTAGTCTAAATATTAAGTAGTACAAAACATCTTTTTCTACTAAGTCAATTATGTAAGATCAATTTTTAGGGCATTTTAAGGGGATTTTTGAAAGATTTATAGGTCTTAAATGGATTGTTTTTAGGACATTTTTTCATGATAAAGGACATATACATGTAAAAAGGCATTCTCTATTCTCCATTCACTAAAAAGATTGTATCATTATCCATCTAAATTAAAACAGACGCTGGTACGACACTCACTTCGATTATTGCGACGTCTTGTTCAGTGATCTCAGGATTGATTCCGCTCAGAAACTACAGCGTGTTCATAACGCGTGCGTCCGCTTCATTTGTAATGTTCGATACTATGAACATATCTCACCTTCTTTCGAGAAGTTATCATGGCTTAGGTTACATGAGAGGAGAAATCTGCGCTTACTTTCTCTCTTATATCGAATTATGCACACTTTATCCCCTATTATTTATTCGCTCGTTTTCATACTCTCTCTCGCTATCATAATATTAATACTCGATCACAACGCGATAACACGCTAGACATTCCACTTCACACATCATTTCTGTATTCCTCATCTTTCACTGTTGCTACCTCTCGTCACTGGAACTCTCTGCCGCCTGAAGTCAAGGGCTGCCGAACATTGAAATCTTTCAAATCCAAGTTAGAAAATTATCTTATGATGAGTTGCCAAACTAACTTACTATTATGACAAGTGTTGTATTGCATGTTTCCACATATTCACGTTTTTTATGTTCTAGTGTTATTTAACTTATTTTATATTTTTGTTTTCATATTTTCCGATAATGGTATATCTATAATGTGATAAGTTGAGCTATATATAATCATAATTTTCCTTACTGTGTGTACTTAAAACTATTGTAGCCTATTCATTGTATGCTTTGTACTACACTATTTTATTACTACTACTATTATTATCATCATCATCATCATCATCATCATCATCATCATCATCATCATCAATAATTGTCTTATTTTTATACTTTGCATGTCTAATTTATTTTGACCTGCTGTTCACATTTTATTATGCTTTTTTCTTTCTTTCTGTATGTTATATATTATGTCTGATTTCTACTTACTTGTTGTTTACATTTTATTATTATTATCTTATTCAGTTTTGTGTGTAAAATTGTAGTGTACTTTGTAAATTTGTAGTGTTTTTGTAACGCAGTTTTACTCCTGGTTGAGTGTTAGAGAAGGCCGTATGGCCTTAACTCTGCCAGGTTAAATGAATTATTATTATTATTATTATTATTATTATTATTATTATTATTATTATTATTATTATTATTATTATTATTATTATTATTATTTATCTTTGTCGTACTCCTCTCCCTTTTCATTTCCCTTTGACATTTCTTCTTATAGGCTGACTTTGAATCGTTTTATATAGGCCTAAATGTTACAGAATAGCCATCTCTCTTTCCAATCCACACTAATTTTCCTCAGGATCCCCATAAGTTTATTCAAATCCACTCTGTCAGAAGGTCACGCTATTAATGTACGTTTATTTGCATGTTACAACACCAGAAGCACGGTTTGTAGTTTAATATTTCCAATAGTTATGTTGACTTTGCATTTGATGTTTCTGTCAACGGCTGGAATAAATGATCAACTTCTATTTGAGCTAGTCTTGTTTGTTTATTCATGGCTTTTGTGTTGTTAGGCGTGTTTACATAATTTGAAACTGAATACTCCGAACTAATTACGTACTTTTTGACGTCTATGAACTGTAAAACGAATCGCTAATGAGTACACTTTAGCGATATTCTGATTTTTTATGATGGTAACTGCACTATACATTGGTTTATGCCAAAGGCAATTGCTCAGTGAGGCAAGCAATTAGTTGGCACGCAATACACGAGCTTCTTGAATTAATGAGTGTGTTGTGTTGATTGAATTTTGTCACCAACTTTAACATTCAGTTCGTGTATTATTTGCTTGTGCTGCCGTATACAGGCGAAAATGGGTCAATACCATAATATCGGGCCTTCAGGCTAATCTCTTCCATCACGAAATGCGAAACTCTTATCACGATTATGATAGCATCGCTTTAAGGGAGGGAAATAATAGAGGATTATTCGACGGATGTTTTGTTTGGACTTCTTCCAGTGCTTATAACATCGGAAACATAAAGTTTTTATGACTAGATCTGCCTACATCTTCAAATAAAAAGGGAGAGGGGAAGATATCTTCCTCATTGAGATGGTTAAAAATAACTAATTTCATGTGAGTGATCGAAAAAATTGGAACAGGAAGAAAGTAACAAATATGTGGTCTCGTGGTAGCGTCTTCGCTCCCGAACCCAGCGGGCCGGGGTTCGATTTACCGCTTAAGATAAGTTGCATGGGTGAGGGTTTTTCGGGGGTTTTCCCTCACTTCGTATGGATGAATATCGGCTAGCAGATAAATGGTCCAATACTGAAATTTCCATATTACGAAAATGTCCACAATGTGGTAACGTTCATTTATGTAAAATGTCCAAGCTCAGAAAATGTCCAATTACATAAATCGCCATATTTCTTAGTTTACGTAAATGGATGAACTATTTTTCTTCCCTCCTATACCTAATAAAGTTATTTATTTGTATTTTACGCCAGTATCATCAAACTCCAGTCGTAGAAGGGGGTAGCAATCCGGTTCTCAACCGTTAATCCAAAGGTATAGCCAGGTTAATATTAGAAATGTTATTAAAAATAAAATGATGTCCCTGCATAACGGTACCTGTATTTTAAAAAGTTACAAAAATGGAACCTAATAGTTATTATCGAGGAATAAGCCTTTTGACGTGAGATTGTAATACGGAGTTGATCGCTTAAGGAAAGATATGAAGGAATATGCTGTTGCTATTGCGTCGCTAATAAGAAATAAGCGTTGGCTACTGTGAATTATTGGAAAATTATTAGTCTACGATACAAGAAGAAACTCAACTCCTCAGATAGATCTCTCTGTTTTTGTTCGTTGCTGATTTCATTAGGAATCGCCGGGATTTTCACTCGAATATCCAGAGTGGAAAACAGTCAGTATATGGCGCGTCCAATATTAAATAATGTATTGCAGATATTCATAAACGTCAAATCTCTCGCTGTGCTGTAGATATATATTCCCTTTAATGATAGGTTGAGGAATAATTATATTCCGTGGTATTGAATCAATACGTTCAGTTATTGATTGCAGCCGTTGATGCTACTAGGATTCCAGTCTTGCTGTTCAGAGAATGTGAAACACGGATGCAACAGATTTTACGAGACACTATAAAAGTGTTAGATACCTGTTGAATGCTTGCCACCCTTCACACAGGATCTTCGATATTCCCAGCTCAAAACAGCCGAACATGAGAAGAGTTCACTTCATAAAAATTCTTCGGGAAAATTCCTCAGAGAAGAATTACAGTAACATGATTACTTACAGATAAAACTATCCTATGTATTTGAAGATTTTTATACACTCCCTGACATTTTGCTTTTATAATGGATAGATATTTATTAATTATATAGGATGTTCTGAAAAATGTCCAAATATTTAGAGAGGAGGTAGTATGCATCAAAAAAAGAAATAAAATTCCTATAAACATGGATCCTAAAATTAATATCTTATGAGAAATCAGCAAATGTTTACAATCACTGTAAGAGCAGCATATCTTCCACTGTGAGCTCTTTGGCAAGAAACAAAACATGTTCCGATCCGAGAGATACCCCACTGCAGTGTGGAATCAATTTACTTACAGTAGTACGCTAAGAACTCTAAGGCCTATATTACACTATAAAATTTCTGTGTCACAGAATATAATAAAGTTTTTGGTCAAATATATATGATCAAATGTAAGATTTTAACTATATTACACTACCAGTATGTCAAAACTTTGATCATATCTTTCGTCACAGTTCTAATAATGGATCCACAATAGTTCTTCAATGCTTCTTGTAACTGTAAAATATGCAGTAATGATTATTGCTTTAATACTAAAGAAAAAATCAAAGAAAAATGTATTTCGTCTGCTTAGAGTGTAAACCTGCTAACCAAGAAAAAGAAAATTTTACAGGGGAAACAAAAAAACTGAGTATAAATTAACTCTGAAATTTTAGGACCAAATTGAAAGTACAGGTGGAGCTTTGTTTTTTTTTTTTTTTTTTTTTTTTTGACATTCAACTACTAACGACATAATCAAGAGAGCATTAACATCTTCTGGTATCCCTGCTATTTTAGAACCCACTGGGATTAGTCACACGGATGGTAAGTGCCCTGATGGATTAACCTTGGTCCCATGGAGCAGAGGAAAATCACTATTGTGGGATACGACATGTGTGGATATCTTAGCTCCATCTCACTTGCCATCATCTTCTAAAATCGCAAGCTCTGCAGCAGAATCTGCCGTATGAAATAAACGTCGTAAATACGTTCATATAGTAGACAATTACATCTTCATCGTCTTTGCTGTCGAAACAATAGGCTCCTGGTGTAAAGAAGCAAAAGACCCGGTTTCCGAAATTGGCAGAAGTTTGGTGGCTGTTACTGGAGACCCTCACTGCACCAATTACCTACGGCATCGAATAGGGATAGCCACCCAACGTGGGAACGCAGCCAGCATTTTGGGAACCTTTCCAGACGCCAATTCTCTCGATGAGATTTTCTTCATTTGAATATCTGAAAGCAAGACAAGGGTGAAGTACGAAGCCCCGTAGAATTGAAGGACAAAGGTTTTTCTGCTATTTCCACTTCAGTAGAGTGTACAGGTAGTGGTCCTGGATTATCATGATTTAAGGCAATTATTTCAGTATCAGAAGTGGCTGTCTCTTCTTGGCCTACATTAACAACACCGTAATGTAATGGTTATAATAGTTGTAATATGTCAATTGTTACATGTAATTTTTTATTATGTATAGCTACTTTTGTATATGTTGCAAAATAATTAAAATTTTGACGTGTATTATCTTCATGAAGCTTCTATTTAAATTTATTGATGTGTTTTAGAACATAAATATTTATGTATATACCTTTCAAAGTTATTAAAAGTTTTTGTTTCCCCTGTAAAATTTCATTTTTGTTAGTTAGCAGTTTTACACTCTAAACTGACGATTAGGGTTAGAGATTGGGTAGGGAGAAAAGATACAAAAGGAATCCATCAAACCCTACTGAGAGAACTTCAGTATTAAGATGTGAAATCCTATATATAGTCTACTAAATATTTAATAATGGATGATGAAACACTTCATGTGCCTCATAATATGATATTAAAGGTTTTGTGGTTTTCACGAACCATGTGCACTTAATGTCCGCCTTTTTTCTCAGCCACAGATTTTATCAAATGTATGATGATGACCATAACTTTTATCACAGAACTATGTCACAGCTAGATGTGATCAAAGATGATATATTACACTGTAAAATATTTTATCATATATATTTTATCAAACTTCTGTGAAACAAAAATTTGATAGTGTAAAAAGGCCTAACTACTGCAATGTAGTCTGCTTAAGCGTGCTCTTGATATAAACACAAAGGTATGTAATACACAGTGACAAACGGCTACATTCTGTTCCATTTGTTTCTTGCCAAAGAGCTCACAGTGGAATGATGGTAAACATTTGCTCTTTCTCAGAAGATATTTAATTTTAGGTCCATGTTTGTACGACTTTTATTTCTTGTTTTGATGCATATTATCCTTTGTATAATTCGTTCGACAAGGTTGGTTATTTAACGACGCTGTATCAACTACTAGGTTATTTAGCGTCGATGAGATTGGTGATAGCGAGATGATATTTGGCGAGATGAGGCCGAGGATTCGCCATAGATTACCTTGCATTCACATTACGGTTGGGGAAAACCTCGGAAAAAACCCAACCAGGTTATCAGCCCAAGCGGGGATCGAACCCGCGCCCGAACGCAACTTCAGACCGGCAGGCAAGCGCCTTAACCGACTGAGCCACGCCGGTGGCTTTCGACAAGGTATTTATATCTAAAACACTTCTATAATAATAATAATAATAATAATAATAATAATAATAATAATAATAATAATAATAAGAATAAGAATAATAATAATAATAATAATAATAATAATAATAATAATAATAATAATAATAAATAAGATACTCCAGAGAACAAAGCTATTTTTGTTACTTTAAGTATAAATTCCCTTTCATGAAGAAACATGCATAATAGAGGAAATTTACAGATGCACCTGGAATCATTAATAGAATTATGAAGCTAACCTTCATACAGAAGCATACCAGAATGTCTTCAACAGTAACCTATCTTAGGATGACCTTTATTAAGGTATGACAGCGTAGCATCGACATTGAATAAATACAGGGACATCATTTTATTTTTACTTCAATTTTTATTGTACCTGAGTTTTTAAATGTACTTCACTCCCACACCTTCTACTAACGAAGTTCAACCGTCCTTCACACAGATCCAAGACTGCATATACAGTCATAGTAGCCTTACGGTCATAATAAACAGTACGTTCCAAAAATATGTTCGCGTTTTCCAGTGACGAAAGAGCTTTCAATATTGAATCATTTTCGCACAGGTACTGTCGGCTATTTGCCTAAGTCGTATCCCGGTTTCCCCCACTAGCTTTTATTCGCCAGTTAGTGGCTGGGCTGTCTTAGCTCTTTTCTGAGAACATTAATTTATGTTAGGAATTGGACGTCTACGTAATATTATAATATACAACTGTTTAAAATAACTTAAATAGAAGGGCCTCGTTAAGTAATTAACTGTCATGTGATTCCTCCCTTTCTACGACCCTACGACATAACCACTTGGACGGACAGTAGATAGTATGTCTGAGTAATTTTATCTTTTCGGATCGGGCAGAAGTGAAGATTGAATTTACAGTAAGTAAGGTACGCTTTTATAGAGTAGGTACAGAGTTATTTCAACATGAGTTACTAGTACGAAGAACGAAACTGGTAAATGGGATTAGGTACAATAGTCTATAGTGCGATAATATGCACATTAGAACTGAAGCCTGTATCGAAATGCACGGCCACACATTTTAAAAAGTGTGTTTAAATATCTACATTATGATTATTTTTCAATTTAACTTCATTCTCTATATCTTACGCTAATGTGCTGTAGACAGTATAATATACACTGCATAATGAATACGTCTACATGGACAGCTCAGTTCGTGAGTAAAAACACTCATTGTTAATACTGTACTGTATTTTGATTAAACAAAAAATAATGAAAATGATCAAACTCAAAAGCGCAATATTTCCTAGTTTACATAAATGAACTACTTTTCTTCCCCCCTATACCTAGTAAAGTGATTTGTTTGTATATTACGCCAGTATCATCGAACTCCAGTCGTGGAAGGGGATAGCAAACGGCGTTGATCCAGAGGTATAGGCAAGTTAATATTAAAAATGTTAGTAAAAATAAAATGATATCCCTGTATCATGAGAGCAGAGCAACAGCTTGTGAAATGCGATTCATGCGCAGAACGCCCGGATACACTAAATGGGATCTAAAAAGGAACATTGATATTTTGCAAGAACTGGAAACCAAGTCAGTTCTAAAATACATCCATCAATATCAAAGTGGAAACATTATTTTGCAAGAATGAGGTCAAGTAGGATCCACAAAGATGTTTGTAACTACACGCCAAGAGGTCAAAGACCTGTTGGAAGACCTGTAAAATGCTGGCATGAAAATTTTATGCAAAAGCCTAACAGGTCTTACGGTCTAATACTCGTCTGAAAGATGATGATTATGATGATGTGGACATATGCATTATATATAGAGTGAATGACATCTTATATATTTGTTTACAGTGAGGAATTGTTGACTCAAAATAAACAAGGAAGTTATTAGGCGTTTTCTTTGTTTATATTTTTCAAGAATTCAATTTTGATTATACACATCAGGAAAATTATTTATTTTTGTGATGTAATTTGTATGATGGTACATCATTCTGATCCCAATAATATTCATTCATTCATAACTCTCTGCCCTAGAGAAGTCTTTAACTGCAAACTCAGCATTCTCTAATCTTACCAATTTTCCTCCTTCCTCATCGTCTCCTCAAACGATCCATACATCTTAACATTGTCTATCATCTGATATCTTCTGCTCTGAACTTTTCTCCTGTTCACCAACCCTTCAAGTGCATCCTTCAATATGCAGTTTCATTTCAGCCACTGTTCTTCTTCTCTTCCTGATCATTTTCAGCATTATTCTTTCTTTAACCGCTCTTCCTAGCAGAGCTTCATTTCTTATGTACTGAAAATATTTTTCTCTAAAATGTGGCTTACGCTTAGAAGTTTTTCGCGGTAGATAATTACGAAATTTACACATCACAGTTTTAATGCCAGTGGAGAAGCTGAAAACAGAAAAACCCTTAAAAAAACTACACAATTAATTAAGAAAGTGACATTGATACTCTGATTCATTTCCTTTCATTATTCGTTTGTCTTATAACAGGCCTACAGAACTCGCAAGTAGGAGAAATATGACGTCAGCCTCACTCCACTTCTATTGGGGATGATCGACTTCCGCTACGAGAATGAATGTTGATGCAGCCGAACGTAACTAGAACGCCGTGACCGCACAGGTAGAAAAGGTGGGTGGGGTAAGAAAGGGGAGGAAAGCAGTCGCTCTCAAGAGCTACAGTTCTGCAGGTCGGTCTTATACTCATAACATACACTTTTATAAGTTAATCTACAAAAATAATTGTGTTTTATCAAGACAGTACTTAAGACCACTGATATTAACTTACCGTGCAACCTTTTCCTTGAGCGAAGATACATGCCGGCCACGTTGAGATATTTGTAGTGTTGGTCACTGCTCTGCGGTATGGCAACTACATTAATTTATTTTTAAAATAAAAAAAAATATCCGAGAAGTGGTGTAGTTGTTAGGAAGATATTAATTATTCTATTGCAAATGTAATCACATGTGAAATGGCAGGATCCTTAACTTGCTGCTATTCGTCCGACTTTACGAGCTTGGTTCATAGATGTCACCATTGCCGAGGAGAGTAGACTACTTAGTTCGTCAGAGACAATCCAGAGTGCACTGCAAGCGATGGATCTACATTGCATTCGTAATGGATGATGATGGAGAATTGTTTGGATGTCACTGGAGAACCAGAGTGCCCAAAAACCCTGAGTTGCCTGAACCACGGGCTTGTTCAACACAAGTAGAGAGGGTAGAGAGGTTTTGAACCCGAATCTCTTGATTTATAAGCCTAGAGAGCTAACACTGAATCACTGTGACAGTTACATAAAAAATAAATGTATACCCATTATAAGTTTCACACGTATTGCAACCATTTAGTTCTTTTATCGTGTTATGAATTACCGTATTTACTCGCTTATTAGACCCCCTCACATATAAGACTCCCTCTACGTTAAGAGCAACGTGCAAAAAAAATATACAGGTTGTAAGGGGTATAAGTGCCATTATTTTAACTGATAATTGTTCATGTCATAAAGAAGAAAAAATGTTCTCACAATTTTTTTTTCTTATTGCAATATTTAACTAATTATTAAAGTTTACAATATTAGACGTTTAGCAACGTTGCTAGATGGGGAGGAGGGAGTTTACAAGTACACGGTACAGCTCAAGCGGATACATACATACCGGTACAAAACAGATGCTCTGTTTTAATGCAGGAGCGGACCGTTGTATACATAAAACGAATAGAAAATACAAACTTTCAATCTCATTAATAGAACTTTATGGAAAAATTTCCATTTTATTTAACAATATTGGTAATATTGGTCCGTTTTTTTTATTGTACGTCTAAAAAATAAACAATAATGGTTTACTGCACAAAATCACACGAATCTTTTTTTAAATGCAACATTTTAATCTCTCCCGCTTCTATAAAGGAGTACCATCTTTAAAGAAATTTCTGTTTGTGTGATTTTCGAAACGAGGTAAGAGACTCCTAGTTTCTAATAATCGTTGAGAAACCGCTACAAAAGTTCGCCGATTAGGTAACCTTCATTGTGGAAAACATTGACGGTACATCTTCTTGCCTCACTTGAATTACGACGACTTTCTCCATAAATTAATGACATATGATATTCCTGAACTGTGAATGACATTGTAAGTTGTTTATCGAATACCCTGCACTGAACTGTCATCCGCTCGGCAGTAGAACTATGGACAGGGACCTTGAACTCAGCTGACATGTACGTGCAGAGTACTGCCTGCTGAACACGTTGCCACGTCTCTCACGCCAGAATATTAACAAATTTAAGCATGCAATTTTGTTTAATTTCACGAAAACGTAACAGAACACACAAATATGTATTTAAACTAATATTAACTCTTTGCTAGATATACCTACTGATGTAATTGTTTTCGTAATTTTACTAACGATATAAGCAGTATAACGCAAATAAAATAAGAGAAAAAATATTTTTTTCTGGGAAAACTATCAAGTTTTGACCCTATGTTGTATGGACATTTTTTGATCCTGTAGACCGTCCCCGACGACTGTGAACAGGACGGCACTTATACTCTTTACATCCTGTATATATTCGCATATTATACCCGCTCCGATATATGTACAATACAAGGTTCTAAGACTTTTGCACAGTAGTGAACATTATAATCACAAATGCTCATGGAAAAATTACAAGGTAACCCAATTCTGAGACTATCCTCTGTCCCGTTGTCGCGTTAATTCTCCAATTGTCTCCGCGCTGAGCAAGAGGAACAGCTTCTCTTTTTGTCTATTTTTCCTCTAACACTTATTATACTTTCTATCTCGTTCTAGTTCTAGTTCTTCCATTGTCACAACACAGAGATATAAATTTTCTTTCTTCTTCTACTGATGGTATCTGTTGTCGCATATCGTAATTCCAAAGTCAGTCATTCAGAGGAAATCAGTTTTAGATAAGAATATAAAAATGAGCAACAAGCGAGCGAGTTATTCTGTCATTTAAACTGAATGTGATTGAATTCGTGAAGTAAATGTTTTAACATTTTTAAACTAATTTCTATATTTTGCCCTACTGGTACCTAACTTTAAAAGTTTATTTCCTAACTGATTTTTAACATGAGCGCATACAAGGCCGCTTATACGATTTTTTACTGAAAAAGAAGAAAAAATGGGACCTAATATATGCGAGAAAATACGGTACTGTTTGTAGTAGTTTATTTCCTTGAACTGTCCCGTATCGTGTTATTGAAACCATTGCTACTTATGCGTATGAAGTGTAACGTAAACGGAATTAAAAAACAAAATTGCTTGCACTGGAAATGGATTTTATTTATTTATTTCTGTATTTTCATTTCTCTTTGGGTCACATACAAGGTGATACGTCCCTGTAGATTAAATTCTTCTCGTACTAATTTTCGTAACTGTTCAGATCTTACTCTGAAAGTTAGAATTTATAAAACAGTTATATTACCGGTTATTCTTTATGGTTGTGAAACTTGACTCTCACTTTGAGAGAGGAACATAGGTTAAGGGTGTTTGAGAATAAGATTCTTAGGAAAATATTTGGGGCTAAGAGGGATGAAGTTACAGGAGAATGGAGAAAGTTACACAACACACAACTGCACGCATTGTATTCTTCACCTGACATAATTAGGAACATTAAATCCAGACGTTTGAGATGGGCAGGGCATGTATGACGTATAGGCGAATCCAGAAATGCATATAGAGTGTTAGTTGGGAGGCCGGAGGGAAAAAGATCTCTAGGGAGGCCGAGACGTAGATGGGAAGATACTATTAAAATGGATTTGAGGGAGGTGGGATATGTTGATAGAGAATGGATTAATCTTGCTCAGGATAGGGACCGATGGCGGGATTATGTGAGGGCGGCAATGAACCTCCGAGTTCCTTAAAAGCCAGTAAGTAAGTAAGTAAGTAAGTAAGTAAGTAAGTAAGTAAGTAAGTAAGTAAGTAAGTAAGTAAGTTCAGATCTTACATTGATATAATTAGAGAAAAACAAGAAGTTTAATGTTCCACACTGTAGTAGACTCTGTACTCTGAATCATGTCTTGATTCCTAGAAATGAACTCAGTCGAGCAAATAATTTCATGGATCTGCATCTATAGAATGCGTTGTACAGTACACATGGCACATAATCTTATTGTACAGAGCTGTGACTAAGTGTCTGATTATTATGTGAACAAAGCCAGTTGATATGATGAGTAATACAGTAGTGGAGACCAAGTTCATGTCAACTTTTGAAAAGCAAGCAACTTTTGTCAAAAGGTAGGCAAAACAAACACCATAGTGCTGTTATACTGTATGCTCCACACTCTGCTAATAAGTACATTGTGATTTATTCCAGTTTTCTGTTCGATACAGGAAGTTTTCACATCACGGCTGAAATGCACGTGTCGGTCGTTTCACAAAGAAAGAAGTTTTTTTTTCAGAAAATATTAAAAAAAAAAAATCGTACCGTAAACTGGGGTTACTTTGAACACAGAGGAAACTTTGAACATTTTTTCAGAAAATCATATTTAGGTTTCTAGATGCTACACTTGTTAGATGGAGGTAAATTATCATAAAAATCATTCTCATACCAAATTTACCTCCATCTAACAAGTGTAGCATCTAGAAACCTAAATATGATTTTCTGAAAAAATGTTCAAAGTAACCCCAGTTTACGGTACCAATTCTGAATATAAAAGTGTGTGATGTGCCACAACTACGTCATCTGTGTTATCAGCAGTCATATTCCATGAAATTATTTTACTCTACCACTCATAATTCAGTAATTCTTACCTGTTACGAACTTTTGGATTCTGCATTCCACATAACGGGAACTTGAAGCTGTTGCTGTGGTTAATGTAGTGTGACATTCTAAACATTTTACTTCTTGGATAATTTTCACCGTCATACTGTAAATGTCTCTTTTCATGGCATGAATAATAAACGAATTTTAAAAGTAAGTAAAACAGTCAAAATTTTAACAGAAAATCATATTTTCCTGATATTGGTAAGAAGAAAACTGTTGCTCAGAGAAACAAGAAATGAATTTACAAAATAACAGAAAACACACACTAGACTTATTACAAAAGCTGCAGACTTATTACAAAGCGTCTGTTATCTTCTAAATGTATGCTGGTCGTTTATGTACGATTTATTTACCAGGACTGTACAGCAGGTTTCTAAATACCTTTACAGTAAATTGGGAAACTATATCAGGAAATTGAATTTTCAGCTTCAGTATTTATGTGAGAAACTAATATTAACAGGTTCAACTCACATGAAAACTTGTGTATAGTGACAAAAATGATCGACAGCATTCCAGCTTATGCGGATATGACGAACTTCCTCTTCTCCAACCAAATTATTTATTCTACCACATCTCGTCACAAAACTTGATCATATGCACTGTAGTGTGTATCACTACTCAGTCCATATAAATGTCACTACCAGTACTTTGAGTATAGAACGTGAAGTAAAATTATTTATAAATAAAACAGATATAAGTTAATTAATATAATAATCTGTATTCTTAGGCAGCTAACTGTATTTTTTATGTAGCCTACCTTCTGAGATGCGACACACCACCATTTGCTAAAAAAAGTTGCTTTCAGTCAAATTAATCAAAACGAAACGAAATGTCAATAAAACAATATAAGGAAAACAAGTGACAAGAAAAGTTTTACGATACTTCAAGAGCCCAAGCAAATAAATGATACATTTGAGATTTCAGGCGTCCGTGACAATTTGGATTGTTAAAAAATTTAAAGATTTTGACTTTTACAGAGTAAACGTACATGTAGATTTCTCACTCGCGTTGCCAATAATTTATTATCACTTTCAATATTAATTTTATAATAGATGTTTATATGAGGTATGATATAGTAATATACGTTACAAGAGCGGTATGTTGACGTTTTCATGTTCGAAGAAAAGATTGAAAAAGCGAAACGTAGTTGAGCTTTTTTAATTTCCGAGAACATGAAAACAAACATACCGCTCGTGTATCGTATATTATTTTGTGCGAAGATCGTTTATTACATACCTGAAAGACGAATTTCTAATTAGTTGCAATGAAATCTCCATGTTGGAGTCTGTTTAATGACGGCAACTTCGGAAAACCAAAATATCTCTCTTCAACATTGTTGCTATAAAAATGTTTTCTGTGTTTACTATACCCCAGCAGGCCGTAATATACGTCTGTCTTTTTTTTTCCCAGTCTATAAATGTGAACTTAAAACAAACGGTAAGGTTATGTAATGATTTATTTTTCATTTTAATTTTTTAGCAATATTATTTATATAACATATTGCAGTAATAACATCCGCATCTGGAATCTCGTTGATTTTTTCACGGCTTCTTTAATGTTACTTGTATCAGGAATGCAATAAGTTTCGTGGAGTAGTAGACTTTACTTAATTTTTGCAAATATTTAAAGACAATAATTAACATTGCAATTTAGGTGAAAATACGTCTCTAAAAATAATATGTTAAAAGCCTAAAGCAGTAAAATGAATGTCGCGCTTAAGCGGTAAGAAGAGGGAAATTGTTATGTGTGTTACGTTGGGAATACTGAATGTGGTATTTCACACTTACCGCGTATTGGTTCTGTGCGGAAAACAAGCAAATACGCACGATCTCGCACAAAATAATTAGACAAAGCTATTGTATTAGTAATTAAAACAGGTTGGTTTTCAAAATTATATATTTTACCACCTTTCATTTGTTACTCCTGTGCTAGGTGTTCAACTATCTCAGTTATATCTGTCGTGTTTCATTATCAGGTTGGATATAGGCTACTATACAGGTTTTCTTTACATAACTTTGTACCAAAATTCTAGGACTGATAAAGACAAACAGCAAAATCACACGCACGGCTTTGCTAGACTCACGGAGCTCGACATTAAACTGCTTGTAACTACATACGTCTAATTACCGATACTTGCATATTAGTAGACATTAATGAACTTTAAATAGTTAAGTTAGAGTGATACGTGTTATAAGTGAAAAGCCCAGTATGGTCTTAATAACAACATACAGCATAGACAACTACAGAAATTCAGCGACTTCAAAAAGTGCTCCGTTTTCCAGACAACGATTCTTGAAATAGGACCAGCAGAAACCGCTCTATTTAACGGCATAAACGATTGACCAACACAGCCATTCTAACAAGCTCACATAGAATTTTACACGCTATATTTTATACAGTGTTTTTAAATTGTTTAAACTTTATCTTAATTGCATTTTACATCGTATTTTAAGTGTATTTTATTGTGAACTAGACACACTGAGCTATGCTAAGAAATCACAACGGACTACCACTATGTTAACTCTAACAAGGCTTAGAGATTACGAAAAATAATATGAAACCAAATAGTAAACACCATGAGGCTAGGTTTTCATTACATACTGTCAACATAATGCACTAACATCTGATGATGATACATAAGTAGTATTGAAAACGTTAATGTTATAAAAACTATTTAAGAAGATAAGCACAGGTGACCCAACAAAATTGTTATAGTTCATAATAGCAGCTTATCGGCACACAACAAAATGAAAGTTTTATTTTATTTTAGTTGGTTATTTAACGACGCTGTATCAACTACTAGGTTATTTAGCGTCGATGAGATTGGTGATAGCGAGATGATATTTGGCGAGATGAGGCCGAGGATTCGCCATAGATTACCTTGCATTCACATTACGGTTGGGGAAAACCTCGGAAAAAACCCAGGTAATCAGCCCAAGCGGGGATCGAACCCGCGCCCGAACGCAACTTCAAAAATGAAAGTGAAACTGATAAAGAGTGTTATAAGGAGTAATTTGAGATAAAACCTAATTTATAAATTATGAGCCTTAATATTAGTTGTAAATTTTAACCATGTTACCGGGACATTATGACATTTGAGTAATTTTGGTCGAAATTGCTTGTGTTATAAAATTTGTAACTCTGATTTCTTAGCTTTTATTATTTAATGATTTTTTTACACATAACTTGGATGCAGGAGGTTTTCTTCAGGGTCTACTAGTGTCTTGTAAACAAGACTTTGAACATGATACCTTATGGAAGAAATCCAGTGGCTCTAAGTCTGGGGAGCGCGCTGGCCGTTCAACAGGGCTTCCTCTTCCAATCCATCCCTCAAGGAAATACTGAATGAAATATTCATGAACTCCATGCTTGAAATGTGCCGGGGCACATTAATGCTGCAGCCACATGTTTTCACGAAAAAAAAAAATAGAACGTCCTCTAGTACCTTCTAAATTAGGTGTTACTAGACTAGAGTCCTTTATCACAAATTACTCCTTGTGACAATCCTTACCGGCCCTGGAAGTTTGGCACAGAGTTACAGAAACTATCTGTATATAGACGGCACTTTCGACGCGGTTCTCTTTTGTTTACTTTGTATGGAGTAGTCAAGCGTAAAGGAATAGAATAGGTAGACTTCCAAGCACCGATCAATACAATCCTTCTGAAGATTAAGTCTGTAAATAATTTCAAAACCTTGGACATAAATATTTCTCACACCGATGTAAAACCCAAAATCTTCTTCACATATACACTGTAATAGCACATAGTAACCGCCATGAAAGAATGCGGTGCAATTTATAGTGCTTCTGTGCAAAAGCATTTAAATGATCTCGTAAAAAAATAACTTTACTCAACTTTTGAGCCATGAAACAGTAACATCAATACATTCTGCCTGATTATTTATTTGTATATATAAAATTTTAATAAAGAATATAGATTTTTAATGTAATTATTTTACTGCAAAGAAAAAGTAGGAAGTGTTGCATTATTTTACAGACAAAGTAGCGAAATAATGTGACAATTTCCTGTGGGCGGAATACAATCTATATAGTTCCTTCAGCGCTTAAGTACGTTTAACTGGAAAAATCTTCTGGCAGCATATGCACACAAGCGTTCTAAATAGTCCAACCTTCGTGAATGACGGTCACTATAGCTCATTATTTTATACAGAGTAGAAGAAAACCTATTACATTAATTCAAGTCAATGCGAACAACTTCTGTGAAATAAATTATTTTGATACGTTCAATAGTTTTGACAATACGAAATGTAACGTGTTATAACGCTGAGGTCATTGCTCTGCAGTGGGGGTGAGTGTAAATCCAATCATCCACTCCTCAAGACTTGCGAGAGGAGAATGTAAACAAAAACGCCTCATCATATACGTTTCGAACAATTTACTGTACATCAAAAACAAACAGCCTTACTAATAAACCGTGTATAGTTTTTATACTAGACTTATGCAGAGTTGAGACAGAAATCTTTACTAATAAACCATGCATAAGCAATGGACGTATAAGCAGCCTGTAACTATACAATGGGAATTGCTTTGCAGTAGTTATATACACGAAACCCCTTATATAGAGAAAAATGGCCGCCCCTCTAACAGCTGTTCGTATCTACTGTCATTTTATGATGATGGTTGCCTAGTATCCAAAGAAGAACAAACCAAAGAGCACAGAATAATTAGAATAATATTGCTGTAGCTTGTACTCTTTGACCAAAATATAGTATGGTAATCGATTAGAGCCAGTTGTACTATCGATACTAAACACGCCACACTAGAGCGCTCTACCGGATGCAATAGAGAACCTCAGATATTCTATTATCTTTCGTAACGAAGTAATGACGAAACTATGACGTAGCTGTGTAACAGTTGTACTGTTATACACGACGTATGTAGTGATTATTAGTAAGGAATTTACACACGAAGTATAAATGAGCTACTCATTGTATAAGTATAAGACAGTTAAACGTCTGTATATAGAGTTTTTATTAGTAAGACCGAAAGTATTAAATAAATTAATTACGCAAATTGTTTGATTTTTAATATTCTTCACTACAATATAACCTCTTTAACTATAAATTTAATGCCTTACTTACTTATAGCTTTTAAGGAGCCCGGAGGTTCATTGCCGCTCTCACATAAGCCCGCCATCGTCCCTATTCTGAGCAAGATTAATCCAGTCTCTACCATCATATCCCACCTCCTTCAAATTCATTTTTATATTATCCTCCTATCTACGTCTCGGCCTCCCCAAAGGTCTTTTTCCCTCCAGCCTCTCAACTAATACTCTATATGCATTTTTGGATTCGCCCATACGTGCTACATGCCCTGTCCATCTCAAACGTCTGGATTTAATGTTTCTAAATATGTCAGGTGAAGAATATAATTCATGCAGTTCTGCGTTGTGTAACTTTCTCCATTCTCCTGTAACTTCATCCCTCTTAGCTCCAAATATTTTCCTAAGCACCTTATTCTCAAATACCCTTAACCTTTGTTCCTCTCTCAAAGTGAGAGTCCAAGTTTCACAACCATAATATATATATATATATAACTGTTTTATAAATTCTAACTTTCAGCTTTTTTGATAGCAGACTGTATGACAAAAGCTTCTCAACCTAATAATTGTAGGCATTTGCCATATTTATTCTGTGTTTAATTTCATGAAACTTATTTAACATTCGCAGTATCTATTGATTACTTTGCTTTTACGTAATCACAGAACAGTAAAGAATGTACATTCTTATAAAACAAAACTATTTCCATTAAAGATTCCTTTATATTTTATGTAAACTCAAATTAACATTGTTACGAATACACATTCAATTTCCATTTAAGTTACTATCTTTGAAGAAATTAAAAATAAATTTGGAAAAGAAATTAAGTTTACACTAATGTGAAGTAATGTGTTAAGTGTTACGCATGTACAGTAATTTGGTCGAAACGTATCTGACGAGACGTTTTTGTTTACATTCTCCTCTCCCAAGTGTTGTAGAGTGAATGATCACAGTTACAATTACCCTTATTGAGGATTAATGACCTCAAGGAGTACTGGTACTCTTTGCAGCGTTGCAAGACGTTGCATTTCGTATTCTCAAAACTACTGGACGTAACAAAAAACTTATTTGACAAAACTTGTTCGCATTGACTTGATCTTTTACCTCTGTGAACTAATGTAATAGGTTCACGTCCACCCTGTATAGCACACTGCTCTCTACAAATAAATATTTTTCTTCTATAATCTCTGCAGGGATCTTGCAGTTCTCACAACACCTTTCCTGTAACAAATTGGTATTAACATCTAAGATTTAAACATACTCGGAACACCCCTACTATAATTACAACTCTTTTATACATGGTTACATCACAGATGGTTTTCAAACGCCACACACTATTACAATACTTTATTCATTCATATATCTTTTAGTTTCAATCAGGAGGATGTTATACAAATGTAGTTACATCGAAATGTTATTGACATGGAAGGGTGAGCACAGAGGTCCCTTCAATTAAACGTTTTTTCTTACAATAGAAAAATATATGTACAAAAGAGGATATGACACCGGGTCAGAGTAGTAGAGCGGACCAGTGGGCGGAGAAGATACCCTGGAAGAGGGGGCTGACAGGATGTCCAGCTGTCGTCGGCAATCTGTTATATTCAGCTAGGCAGAGCGTTAATTTATTCTGGTCGAGAAGACCTTCACAGCATCAATTACGAGTACTGTGTGTTGACTGAGATCTTTCATGTAACGCTTGGAACTGATATTTATGGGTAGTTAAACATAACAGGGCTTACGGTCAATTTCTTGTGCGTTAATGTTAATCGCGGAATAAACTTGACAACATTATTTTGTTCAATGAAATAACACTACAGCAGTTGATGACAAACTGAAGTCTCGAATTGAGACCCTTCTTACTATGGATAACAGGTGTTTAAGAGTTCTTTAACGATTTCCAACCATACGTAACGGCACTTTTGTAATAATTGAGCAGGAAAAAATGTGTAATAAAATTCGTGACAGTTTACTATTTGGAAAGTGAAAACGAACTGAAAAGAACGAGGATTAAATTTTAACACTTTCTCTTCATATGTCTTACAAATCAATAATAATTAAAGGGAAATGGATAGTGATGTCTGTGCGATTGAAGAATTTCAAAACAAAAGTTTAGTTCAATAGAGTAGGACTTGGTTTTAACGACATCCAAGGGACCTTAAACATTATGTTGTTATAAACGAGTGTCGTAGTAACCGAGATTCATATTATCAATCTAGTGAGGTGGAAAATGAAAACTAACAAATTTAATTAGACTTATTTTAGATTTATGTTGTCTTCTACTTGCCCAATACACACTTTATAGGGCTAAATTACGTTCTATGTTCATAATTTCAGTTGCAATTTCACTGCTCCTTCCTAGCTTCATAGGACATGTTCATAATTCTAATGACTTATAAAGCGTCACTCACTTCTTTTAGTGACCATACTGCGTTAAAATGCGTGCACTTAGTGAAAACTTCCTGTCGAAACTGATCTAATACCGCATGAATTCGGGCAGGTTACAATGGGGCGGGGAATCCGCCTGCATTCCAGAGGTCTATGACAGAAGGAGACTGTAAAGAATTTGTCAGGTCAGATTTCAACAAAATATATCTTAAAATACTTCGGTTCTTAGAAAATCTTATTCCAAACTGAGGTTGAAAATGACGTTATATGCGAGGTAGATGCATATGCGTTTGTCGTATTAAGCAAGGTAGGAAAGCATATGTCTTATGGGGAATTAGTTGGGACCACAGAATATTTGACGTTATAGGCGAGGTGTCACACAAAACGAGGTCGCTATAACCAAGTTCTACTGTATTTCTAGGCTTTTAGCTTTCAGAGTGGAACGAAAATTACCATGCTTATACAATCAATCGTTCTGAATTCAGTGGAATAAAACACAACTAATTAGTTTCATATCTAATTGCAAAAGAAAGGCCCAAATGATAACCTGTTTCCTCCCTCAAACTCCACATTATTTGCTACAGTCTTCATTCATATGCCTTGTGTTTCTTTAAAGTTATCAAGTAATGTATATTGTAAATTATAAATTAAAATTTAGGTTAATATTTCACCTTCAGTGAAACCCCAGATCACATATAGATTGCTCATTCCTATGTTAAAATCGATTGCACTTTGAAGAGAACAACCGCCAGGATCACCACCCGTTCGCCGTAAACGAATACGAGATGGCAGTACAGTCGCTAATGCAATTCAAATGGGAGTTATGACGTGACTCCTTATATAACAACTAGATGGCAGCATAGTAAACCTGACAAAAGTTGTTACCGTCAAAGCCTATAACGCAGAGCAATCTGGGTATATATGATTTTGGGTGAAACATAAAAAAATATTAAACTTCGATTAACATTTTTGCCATTTTTAAAATGAATATATAATTTCCTCTTCATGTTCTGTGTATGATATTCATAAATCCCGTCGGCCTGGTTGGCGCAGTTGGTATAGCGCTGGCCTTCTAAGCCCGAAGTTGTGGGTTCGATCCCGGGTCAGGTCAATGGTATTTAAGTGTGCTTAAATGCGACAGGCTCATGTCAGTAGATTTACTGGCATGTAAAAGAACTCCTGCGGGACAAAATTCCGGCACACCGCCGACGGTGATACAGACGTAGACAAATTATTAGACTAAATTAATTATATGTGCAACGAAGCTGTATTTATCGGTAGAAATAATGAACAAAAATGTATTTTACACAGAAATAATGAACAGAAATTTGAGTCTTGAGGTTACTAATATTTTGTGAACATCCCCTTATTCTTTATTAACACGTTGATTTTGTCAGGGATGCTGGAAACCAAAGTTTGACACTTTCTTTGAATATCAGCATCATTTAGCCAGATATCAGACAGTGCTTAAATTACTTCATGTTTTGTTGTAGGCCTCTTTTTGTTCACTTTCTTCTTCAGTATAGTTCACAAATTTTCAATTTTGTTCATGTCCGGTCTTCTTGCAGGCCATGGGAGAATATCTTCTGCAGTATATAATTAAAACACCAGTAGTACCAACATAGCCAGAAAAAATATACTTAACCATTGGAAAAATATACCAGAAGATGTAAACAATCATATTTACAACAATAGAGACCCTGTGAATTACACTGATAGTTGATATGACGAATTATATTATGTTTTCAAGAAAAAGTTTTAGTCTATAATTTGTCCACGTCTGTATAACCTCGGCAGTTGCGAGCGTCGTTAAATAAAACATAAAGTTTAACATTTCATAAATTCGTATGTATACTTTATAGAAGACAGGCTGCAAAAAACACTGTAAAAATTCCATGTAAATAGATTCGATAGTTTCAGAGAAAAATGAGTTTGAAAAATATTAACTTACGGAAAACTACATTTAAAAATTAAAAATATATATGAATTACATGCGCCACCAAATTTATGGAGGCCATTTAAAGGACTTATATGCAGAAATACCCCCCACAAGATATATATTGCTTTAAAGAACAAGTTTTGTACTTTTTAAAACATAAAATAAAAAATCGGATTTTTGACCCGTAATCACTACACAGTACAATCCATTAAGTACGTCTTTGCTAATTATCCATGGTCAAATTTAAAAAAATTCGTTTTTTAAGTCTAAAAATTCCCATTTTCCAAATTCCTCTATTCACTCTCATATCGTACCCCAAAAATATAGCTACAACATACAATTAGAACTTCCACATGGAACCCGTATCCCGCTCTCTAGCATAAGAAGGTGCAGCCAGCAGCGGGGGATTCAAAACTTCGTGCGACAGAAAAGAAAAGTCAAAGAAATTACAATATAAGAATAAAACAGGCAATTTATACGATCACATGTGCCTTTTCTTCATCTAACTTCATAATATTTTATGATTATGTCTCGTGACCAGAATATTGTACGAAATGGAACTATAAAAATTGGAGATTTATCCTTCGAAGAGGTGGAAAAATTCAAATATCTTGGAGCAACAGTAACAAATCTAAATGACACTCGGGAGGAAATTAAACGCAGAATAAATATGGGAAATGCCTGTTATTATTCGGTTGAGAAGCTTTTGTCATCTAGTCTTCTGTCAAAAAGTCTGAAAGTTAGAATTTATAAAACAGTTATATTACCGGTTGTTCTGTATGGTTGTGAAACTTGGACTCTCACTTTGAGAGAGGAACAGAGATTAAGGGTGTTTGAGAATAAGGTTCTTAGGAAAATATTTGGGTCTAAGAGGGATGAAGTTACAGGAGAATGGAGAAAGTTACATAACGCAGAGCTGCACGCATTGCATACTTCACCTGACATAATTAGGAACATAAAATCCAGACGTTTGAGATGGGCAGGACATGTAGCACGTATGGGCGAATCCAGAAATGCATATAGAGTGTTAGTTGGGAGGCCGGAGGGAAAAAGACCTTTGGGGAGGCCGAGACGTAGATGGGAAGATAATATTAAAATGGATTTGAAGGAGGTAGGATATGATGGTAGAGACTGGTTTAATCTTGCTCAGGATAGGGACCAATGGCGGGCTTTGTGAGGGCGGCAATGAACCTACGGGTTCCTTGAAAGCCAGTAAGTAAGTAAGTAACTTCATAATATTTAAGACACTCAAAGCAAATATCTTCCAGTTCTGTAATTTATATTTGAAGAAGTTTTTCTTCAGAGGCAAAGTTCTGTAAATAGTTAATTTTTCGACATAAGCATTTTGAGAAATATACTTTCACCGTTTTCTTTATAATTTCATCCTATGCAAAGAAAAATTTAAATGCAAAATAGTCTATTATAATTTTGTGAATTGCTCCTTTGTAATATGTTTTCCAAATGAACCATTACTCTTTCAGAAAAATTTAATATACTCCATGTATTCGTACATTATTTCCGGATGAATTTAGTAATAGATTGAGAATGCGGGCAAAAGACATAAAAAATTCCGAATCTTTCGAACCTGACTCCTAATTACCGTTGCATCAATTACTAGGTTATCTAGCGTTCATAGGCTGGGTGATAGCGAGATGGTATTTGACGAGATGAGGCTGACGATTCGCCATAGATTATCCGATATTCGCTTTCCGGTTGGGGAAACCTCGGAAAAATCCAACTAGGTAATCAACCCAAACGGGAATCAAACTCACGCAACTTCGGATCGGCAGACAAGCGCCTCACCGAGTGTGTTTCTCGAATTGAAGCGGTGAGATCAATAACCATTCAAGTCCATTTACACACACAAGTTTCGAGAAAAATGCAAACAACTTTTTTTTTTATTTCTTACCTAATTATTATTTTTTTGACGTAATATTTCTGAACTTAGAAAGCATGTTGGAAATATTCAGATTGTCAATTAATATAGATAAACACAATATAATATTTGTTACTCAGTCAAATGACAAATCAATGTAAAATAATGACTTATATTATATGGTCATTAAGTTTTATATACATGAGCTACAAATTGCAAACGTTTTCGCCCATTCGGGCATCTTCAGGCACAATTATACAATATCTCAATATCAAACTATGTAGCTATTACATTGGTGGTAGATAAACTGTTTAAGATTAATGGTGTACGAAACATCTCCATAATTAAAATGTAATATTACAAGTCATAAATTAAAATAATGTTAAAAACCACGTAGTGTTGTAATTAAACTTCATAATATTCTGTGGAACTCTTGTTCAGTAGAGTCCAATGAGTGATGAATTATGTCTGAAATATATAAATAAATACGAAATAGAAATAGGAAATTATCAAACGTAAAAGTGTAATCGGAATTGGAATTCAAAATTTTGATTTATTTATTATTTTATTACAGATAACTGCTTCAAACATAGGATGTTTTATAGTGATCTATACAGTTGCCACGTTCAAACGACGTGAGTACTTTTAATTATCCAATCCGATTACACTTTTACGTTTGATAATTTCCTATTTCTATTTCGTATTTATTTATATATTTCAGACATAATTCATCACTCATTGGACTCTACTGAACAAGAGTTCCACAGAATATTATGAAGTTTAATTACAACACTACGTGGTTTTTAACATATTGTTTTATAGTGATCTATACAGTTGCCACGTTTAAACGACGTGAGTACTTTTAATTATCCAATCCCATTACACTTTTACGTTTGATAATTTCCTATTTCTATTTCGTATTTATATATATATTTCAGACATAATTCATCACTTATTAAACTCTACTGAACAAGAGTTTCACAGAATATTATGAAGTTTAATTACAACACTACGTGGTTTTAACATATTGTTTTATAGTGATCTATACAGTTGCCACGTTCAAACGACGTGAGTACTTTTAATTATCCAATCCGATTACACTTTTACGTTTGATAATTTCCTATTTCTATTCCGTATTTATTTATATATTTCAGACATAATTCATCACTTATTAAACTCTACTGAACAAGAGTTCCACAGAATATTATGAAGTTTAATTACAACACTACGTGGTTTTTAATATTATTTTAATTTATGACTTGTAATATTACATTTTAATTATGGAGATGTTTCGTACACCATTAATCTTAAACAGTTTATCTACCACCAATGTAATAGCTACATAGTTTGATATTGAGATATTGTATAATTGTGCCTGAAGATGCCCGAATGGGCGAAAACGTTTGCAATTTGTAGCTCATGTATATAAAACTTAATGACCATATAATATAAGTCATTATTTTACATTGATTTGTCATTTGACTGAGTAACAAATATTATGTTGTGTTTATCTGTAATATTTCTGATTGTTTTAGAGATCAAGACAAAGTAATATACCAACTTTTAAAGTCGTAACACTTGTGGAAATATCCAAAATTTAATGTCAAATTTGCAAAAAATGAATGGCTAAAAGTGGACTTAAATGGTTATTGATTTCACCGCCTCAATTACAAAATATATAATTTTGCCTGGGTAACCCAAAGTTTTTCTGTGTGATGTAAATCTAAGACACGTCACCTCCGGTCTTACTTCCGTTTTGAAGGAAATCATGCCGTTTAAAGATTCAGCGCTCTTAAAGGTGTTTCAACCCGCAATGAGGAAAACAGTAATCACTAGGTCATTGTGTGTCTGGATAAGTTCGGGAAGGTTATGCATATTTTCACAGGACGATGACAATAATGGGGTGAAGGGTATTATAGAGAGTTTTGGCAAAGATCGTCAAAGTGCCCGGTGAAAAACTGCTTCAACACAGTCTTTGCCACAAATTTCGCTTCGACATTATCAAGATTTGAACCTAGAATGAATCTTTCTAAAATTACTAATATCAAATATCGAAGAACAGTCCAATAGTGACTGAGTTCTTTGATTGGACTGAAAAAACGAGCAGAATGCATCTAAATTGGTGTTCGTGACTGGTGGTTTAATAGGATGGAAAAATGGGTTGCTGGAACACATTACATTGATGGAATCGCTATCTGCATAGCATATTAAATTGGGTTTACTAAGCGAATTGAAATATTGATCGCAATTCCATGAAATGACAATGCATGCTATGTATGCTTGCCACTCAACTACGAATTAAGGAATCATTATTGTAGAACACCATCTGCTCGTTGTTAATTCAATTGCAAAGTTAATTGCCGAAACAAGACATAATAAGTAGCCATCAAGTTCTCTTATGAAGAAGAGGAACCGATGGTGACCAATGTGGTATTCTGCATCGACCTCAAAACAATCGTCGCATATCTTGTCCACATATATGTAGGACAAACACAAATGTCAGAATTAACAAAGGCATGAAAAAAGACAACAAATAAATTTACATAAATCAAGTAGGAAAACAGGGTTGTCCATTATCCCACACTTTACTTGACATTTTATTGACGAGCGTATTGAATATTCTCAGACATTTTTTGGGACGGGTTTAAAATGAATAATGAAATTTTAGGGACTATTCTATTCGTTAAAATAAGGCTATTTCAATTAATCTAAGTTGGTTTCCAAAGAGCAGTAACACATTTGGTATATAGCATAAGATAATCAATGAATTAAAATCGTATGCATACATGTACTGTATAAGAATGAATACAATATTTATCTTCCAAGACTAGCTGATTTAGAGCGGACGCGGTAATGCAGAGCGCTGCTGCACATATGCGAGAGTGGAAAGGTATTCACTGTAATACAAAAACAATCTAATTTGGTGGAAATAAATGCATAACATGCATAAACACTAAAAATAATATACTGACAAGTGTCAGATTGAAAGTACTTGGATTCCAATACAGAACTTGAAATTAACTCTTCCCGCTCGAATGAGTCCATTTCAATATAATCTCTGACTCACATGATTTGCCTGAAAATTCCATTTGGTATCCTCAGAAATAGTTTCGTTCTTTACCGATAGAGTGCAGCACCCATCAGTTCCTTGGCCAGCTGTTATTAGGAAGAGGATTCTTTGTTTTTTTGTCTCTCCATGGTGTCTCTATGACCTTGTGCACCCATAAATTCAGGTCAGAAAGGGTTAAGAAAATCTCAAATGCAACAATAGGGAAATATTTCAACACTACATTTCGAAAAGAACACCATTATAATTTTTGTATGTATGTATGTATGTATGTATGTATGTATGTATGTATGTATGTATGTATGTATGTATGTATGTATGTATGTATGTATGTATGTATGTATGTATGTATGTATGTATGTATGTATGTTATGTTTTATTTAACGACGCTCGCAACTGCAGAGGTTATATCAGCGTCGCCGAATGTGCCGGAATTTTGTTCCGCAGGAGTTCTTTCAGATGCCAGTAAATCTACAGACATGAGCCTGGCCCGGGATCAAACCCGCAACCTTGGGCATAGAAGACCAGCGTATGTATGTATGTATGTATGTATGTATGTATGTATGTATGTATGTATGTATGTATGTATGTATGTATGTATGTATGTATGTAAGCAACAATGCATGCGTGTACGAAGTATGCATGCATACACGAATGTATGTATGTATGTATGTATGTATATATGCATGTATGTATATATGTATGTATATATGTATGTATGTGTGAATGTGTGCACGTATGCATGTATTTATGTATGTATGTATGTGTGAATGTGTGTATGTATGTATGTGTGAATGTATGTATGTATGTATGTATGTATGTATGTATGTATGTATGTGTGTGTGAATGTATGCATGTATGTATGTATATATGTATGTAGTACGTACTTATGTAACGGGCTCGTCAATAGTCTCATAATTGTGTAATAATTTTGAAACCTTTCTTCTACGTAATTCTTCTGTGATCTGTTCGCATAAACCATGAATAGAATTTTCTTAAACAGGAAAATCTTACACTACTTCCGCCTACACAACTGAAGAATTATTTTGTAGTTATGTTATTTTTGGAACGCCCGTTTTCGTGAAGCTTTGACGTCTTAGAAAAACACATATTTAAGTACAACATATTATGACCCGGTAACACCTGGTCACTACGTATTGAAGTAGTTGGGTGGGAAAGTATGACGTCATTCTCTACGCTTATTTTCTCTAAGAGCAACTTTCTCACGTAGTCGCGACTATTGATCTAGGGAGCAATTTCTCGTGTTTCAGTTTCTACATAACTTCCATACATTTATTTATACACATTGCAGAGAGTAAAACTGATTGGGTTATGACTATATGTGACCCATCTTGTAGCTCAGTGGGTTCACCATTTCGCGGATACAGGTACGATACCCGGTGCCGACTGGATTGTGCTGGACAAGATCAGAGGATGCGGATTTTTTCCGTTAATAATGAAAGACACTATGTTTACCAACTTAGCTATCTGGAAATTGCATTTGTAAGCTACTTTGTTTCAATTCCACTCCCATGCAATATATGGGATTTTGTAATAATAATAATAATAATAATAATAATAATAATAATAATAATAATAATAATAGTTGATTCTAACAATATGAATTTTAAAATGTTTTTGTGCGAGTCGTTTTTCACGATCTGATTTTCTTCTTCTTCTTCTTCTCCTTCTTCTTCTTCACAATCATCATCTTCTCTAAAGTGAAACTCTCGGTTCTTTACTTGCTTTTTGGTGTCTTTTCTCTTTGTTTTATGTACAATGATTTTGCTGTGAAGTATTTTTCTAACGTAGAATGCATGTTCAGGGCCCTCGAACTTATCTTTGTGCCATGTAAGAATTCAATTCAAAATTTGCTTCTTCATTTACATTTCATGTTTTTAGCAGTAAGTTACATTAATAAAACGTTTATAGAATTTTAACCCTTAAATTGGCAAAACTTGATTTCTCACACTAATTTATTAAACCGTGTCGGACTGTAAAGAAAACAACTATCGCAATGTTCATATTTTATATGTTGTACAATATTATAGTATTGTGAAATGTTAATTTTCCTACCATTTTTTCTATTGTTCTATTAAAGTTATAGCAAATAGCCTATTAACCTATTGTATCCTATTGAATACTTTGCGAATTTAAGGCCCGGTTGCAGAAACGCAAATCAAATCAGTCCCTGATCGCCAATCAATTGATGTCTGATTTATTTGATTGTTCATTGCGTTGCACGAACGTGAATCTCAATCAACTTGTCTCAATTTACTAATTGCTGATTTGAGAAAGAAATACATTTGACAACAGCGCTATTTAGCAACCATAGCCAATTTGATGCTCTTTAAAAGTTGCGAAACGAATGCATCAAGTGGGCGGTGACTAGGAAAACAAGTGAATGTTCAAGTGAATGTTTTGCTGTTTTGTTGCTTTTTGTAGAAAGGAAACAGGCGGATTCTATTTGTATATAGACTACAATATAGTGAAACAAAAATAAACGTGAAGGGGCTTCTGTTGTGGGATTTGCTAGGGAGTCGACAAGAAATTGGAATATGCATTGCCTCCATAACGCAAAATAATGTCATTTCCCATCTCTCTGTTTACAAATGGAGCTCGTAACCTACTCTTTAAAAATATTGTGTTGTCATGCGTAGAACCCTGCCAACGGGCTACAACATTCCAGAATTTCAATGATGGTGTAGACTACATATTGCCTGCATATTCACAGAAAAGAAACCTTTTCTATTTCGATAAAGTTCGGCATCATTTCAACCAGGTGATTGGATGGGGATGTGAGCAGTCTATACAACCAATATTAGGCTACTCTTGGAAATCCTGATATGGCTGAAAATTCTCTCTGGATTTCAAATCGTTCCTTGTTTGAAGTTTGAGGATTTATGAGACCCTGCCATAACAAAGCAATTTCATACGTAACATTCCTAACTACTCGGGAAATAGTTGATTTGTGGACCCTAACAAGATAACCCAAGACCGCCTGAAAAATTCCAACAGCATAAAATCTCAGCGTTATTAGAACTTGGTTCATAGGAGAAAGTGGAATGTTTCGATTTGTCTGTCTGCATATATTTGTTTCAATTTTTGAAAGTAACAAAACACACGAATCCTTACTTAACCTAAATCTTTGCTCAAATTTTCTGTCATTATATACGTACATAAAACAATTCATGTCTATCACGGAAACGCCTTCTTCTTAATAATATTTTTTTCATTCTAAAATTTCTTCATCAGAAGAATCCATTATGTCGAAAACAATATTGTTACGCTATAACTATTTACTATATACATTACAGTAACTGCATTATAAACAGAACAACATAAATAGCCTACTTGATCGATGATCAGTGACTTAACGAGCAAAAATCTGTTGATCAAATCTGATGGAAGACTGATCTCCGATCAAACACTGATTGTTCTTTCTGCAACAGAAATAGAACTGATGGCCAATCAAACTCTCCTTGATTGCCAATCATATTTTGATCGGTGTTTCTGCAACCGGGCCTATGTAAACTTCTGTGATTTAAAGTAAACCTTTATGTATGGCGAACGAAAATGGCGATGAGGCGTATAAAGCCTGCTGCCATTAAACAAATCCTCAACCATCAATCACTTCATTTCATCGTCCCTTGAAAAAGTGTCAGTCTTGGTAATCAGAATCGTGATATACTCTCCAACACAGAGCAAGAGTTTCATATTTCACCAGACACTTGATATGAAAGCACATTAAAAATACATAAAGGAGAGAAACTTCAGGAAAAGCTCAATGCGAAGCATTTTACTGAATTCTTGGATATATTTGTGTCCGTGCAAGTGGCAACCTCGTAACTCAGAGTTGCATATGACTCTACTACGAAGATAAAATACTGCTCATGCTTGAAGACTGAGATTAAGTATCATAATTTTCTTCTTTAACATTATCATTGTCCTTCATTCATTACACTGATATGCATTTCAAAAAATGTTTTCCGCTACAAGAGAAAAAATTAGTGATTCTAGTTAATTGAAGTGCTTTGAATCCGAATCTATATTCACATTGTGACGGCAGGCCGAATATTCTCGGCGCTTCGGGGAACTTCGTGCGCGTCCGGCAGAGGAGAGGGCGCGAGGAGGCGGCACGCTGTTCCGCGGCAGAGAGGGGGAAGTAATGCGCCTGCGACTGAGGGAAGAAATCCAGAGAAGTCGAGAGGCGCCATCTATAGAAATTTCCAGCATCGTACTTTCCCGAAACTATGGTCTAGTGATAAATAGGAGACGCAAGTGAGCTGACGGCAGTCGTTGCTAGTTTTTGGACAGCAAACCAGTCAGTCTTGTGTAGCAGTGAAGCCAGCTTCGAGACCGGAGTTCGACTTGAGTGTGTCCGCAGCTGTGTGAGCGTCCTGGCCAGTGGACTGTCGCCGGAAGTCCTGAGTTCGAGTGCAGTGGACCGCAGTTGGGGGGACCTGAGTTCGAAGTTCAGTGGACTGTCTCTGAAGGTCTTGGGTTCGAGATACTGTGAACTTGAGTGACTGAGCTAGAAGAACTAGCCAAGGCAAACGAACTGTGAACTGAGAACTGACAGTTTTGTGTTGTAAATAGTGCTTTGTGAACATTAGTTGAGATTAGGAGTACATTGTTGTTCGCAATAATCCAAGTGAATTGTCATTGTCGTCTGTGGAGTGCAATAACGAATACTGTGTTGCTGTGTGGAGTGGAAATCCCGTTGTTGACGGGAGTGTTTAAATTAAATTGTAGAAAGTGATTATTGTTGTGAGAATAAAATTACATTATTGTTTTGTATTAAAAGTTACAATATTTTCTATATCACGCCAGGTTTTCCTGTAATTTTTGGATATAAGAACAAAAAACTTCAAAATTTGAACAAGAATTTCAAAAACGTCAAATGAGGTAGGCTATATTATTTTTAAAAACATATTTTAACGCCGTAATATAACATTCGAGAGTATAAAATTAATTATTAAACCGTAAATTATTAATAGAAATACTATATTATTATATTATATTAATAATATAAATTGCGTGTAACTGATACAAACAAAACAGAAAGACATACATAAAAATGGTTATGAAAGTGGAATGCATTACGCAGGTAATCAATACATCTCTGCGGTTGATCCCCGGATTCATTACCTGCTTTAGGAATTTTGCTCTTTGTCGGTGCACTTCAACAGGAAGTCATTTCATTGCACCACAGAGACTTTCTTTTCACAAAATAAACACACATTTAATGCTTACACCTACTAGTTTTATTGAATGGCATACGAATAAATGTAGAAATGAAGTGTTTTTTCAAGTTTCCTAGCAATATTAAACAAGAAAAATGAAATTTAGGATATTTTGTTCATAATTTTTAATTTATGTTGTTTTATAACATTTTAGTGATTCCATTATGTCTAAATTACCAGATTTAACGTAATAATAATAATAATAATAATAATAATAATAATAATAATAATAATAATAATAATCCGTGGCGTCACATCAATTGAAGGGCTCAGACCGACCAGCCGGCTGCTGGCCTCACGTTCACATATCGAATCTGAAATGGACGATCATCCAACCAGAATGGATGTATCGTGTAGTTAGCATGATGATCCCCCCAGCTGTTATAGCTGGCTTTCGCAACCGGATTTCACTACCTATCGTAGGTCCCCAAGTGCATCATAATGCTGGATGGGCACCGATCCCATACATTGGCCGAAATTTGATGAAAAAATTTCATCCCCTATGAGGACTGGAACTAGCGCGCATTCCGTAACGCGAGTCCTACGCAGGATGTCTTAGGTCAAACTTAGAAAAGAACAGGATATTATTTTTGGCGCATCTTCATCAGCATAACAAAAGAAGAAACACCTATAACAGGTCTGTTGTTCTGTTGGGTGACAAAGCATCAATTCCACTACTACTGAAGCTTTCCTGGCGACGTGATAATTCGAAATTTTCTCGGGCTTCCAGCCAGGTCATAAGTTGGTGATCCACCGACGTTTCGAAGATGTTCATCTTCCTCATTTAACCCTGAAGATGAGGAAGATGAACATCCTCGAAACGTCGGTGGATCACCAACTTATGACCTGGCTGGAAGCCCGAGAAAATTTCGAATTAATTCCACTACTGTTTCGTCTACATTCACCTTCGCTTACGTTGTTATTTTTTTTAACTTAATCTGAATGTATCATTACATTTATGTGCATTTTCCATTAAACAATTATTATTACTATTATTTTTGTATATTCGTTTCCTTTTAGGATTTTATAGGCCTATCACAATTTCCTCTTCCGAATCATTTCGCTACATTTCTTGACTACAATTTCATTTCTCATGGAATTACTACGTTTAACCATATGTCTTGGACTTGTCGACATAACCTGAAAGTTATAATCAAATCAGACTAAAAAAAATTCATTCATAATTTGCTTGTCACTTGTTTCTTGTCGTTTGTTTCTGTGTTAGGAAACATACAAATCTGACAGTTTGATACCTGCCACTTTTTTCCTTGTCACTAGTCAAACTGTCCCGCGCCGTGGCGTCGCGGTCTAAGGCATCCTGCCTAGGACTCGCGTTACGGAATGCGCGCTGGTTCGAGTCCTCGTGGGGGAAGAAATTTTCTCATGAAATTTCGGCCAGTGTATGGGACCGGTGCCCACCCAGCACTTGAGAAGCTACGATAGGTAGCGAAATCCGGTTGCGAATACCAGCTATAACGGCTGGGGGGATCATCGTGCTAACCACACGATACCTCCATTCTGGTTGGATGATCGTCCACCTCTGCTTCGGCATGTGGGCGTGAGGCCAGCAGCCGGCTGGTCGGTCTAGGCCCTTCACGGGCTGTGGCTCCACGGATTATTATTATTATTATTATTATTATTATTATTATTATTATTATTATTATTATTATTATTATTATTATTAGTCAAACTTGTCTTTAAGAAACAGACCCCTGGATACACTTTTTAAGATCCCAAAACTTATAACGAAATTGTAGGGAAACTCTCAAACATATAGGCCTACATCATTCTCGAACAAATCAATAAATACAACCATAACTGGACAAAGCTTTTTGCAAGGCCGAATGAAATACATTACGTTTACATATGCTGTACTACCGAGAACAGTAATTAATTTTGGGCGATAGTATTGCAATAATATTGAAGTATTCGTAGAAAGGTTTTATGATTTTGCTTGTGAATTTGTATCTACTAGTTTTTCCAATAAACGTATTAAATAGAGACCCATTGTTTCTTTAAATTCATGGCCGATATTTTGTTTTATACTCTGATGTCATGCACTGACGATATCAGCGGCGATGGTGTTCTTTTTTTAGCCATGAGAAGGGATCGATCGCGCTGGCCGATCACTGAACCGACATTGCACCTGTATTCAGCAACTCCAAGGGGTAATTAAGCTATTTATGACGCATTATATAAATCATCTATACGGCGCAGAGCTGACGGCCACTGGACCTGAGCGTGAGAATTATAAATACTGCGAAGGAAACTTTTACGACGGCATAAACTTTATTTTCATCCTATATTTGATTGATGGCTTTTTTCCGCGAACATTTTTATGCCCTTCCTGTTTATTGAAATTGACAGTAGAGACGAAACTAGCAGAAACAGCAGTTCAAGACACTGGGCCAATGAAAAAATAGAGTAAACGTGCAAGAGGTAAGTTAAAAGGACAGTGTGATTTTTTTCGTCTTGAGGTAGAACTGTGGCCTCTACTTTAAGTCGTCGGAGACTCAGGTTATGAGACTCTATTTTTTCTTCGTCTTCTAAAGAACTACCTAAGTCCCTCCTTTCTGCAAAATTATCCTTAGTAGAATCTTATTCGGCATTTTGTCTATATCATATTTGTCGATACTGCCTTCGTGCTTACTTCTTATATTTTATTTTATTTTATTTATTTATTCATTCATTTATTTATGTCTATAACAGGACAAAGCCCCAATTACAATAGATTGTTTAAATATTTGCTTAGAACATAAAATTGGACATAACATGAAAAAAGAAAAAAAATAAATTGTTAACTGCCTGCCATTGGAGGTAGCCCAGAAGGACTCAGTGTACTCTCCTACATGAATTTTAAAATATTAAATGTTTACATAAATTTGTTGACAGAAAATTAAAATAAACATACATGAATTATAAAGTGAAGAAAGAGAAATTAAACAGAGTGAATATGATGACTCAGAATTTGGCAAGAGCGTTTCAAAACTGAAGTTATTTTTATTAGGTTATTTTACGACGCTGTATCAACATCTAGGTTATTTAGCGTCTGAATGAAATGAAGGTGATAATGCCGGTGAAATGAGTCCGGGGTCCAGCACCGAAAGTTACCCAGCATTTGCTCATATTGGGTTGAGGGAAAACCCCAGAAAAAACCTCAACCAAGTAACTTGCTCCGGCCGGGATTCGAACCCGGGCCACCTGGTTTCGCGGCCAGACGTGCTGACCGTTACTCCACAGGTGTGGACCTGAAGTTATGATATCAGTAGTAAGTGTCTGTGGTCTTCCTGAAGCTTTCAAAGAACTTGGGAATCACACCACGAGCTCCAATAAGAAGACCAATCACCTCAATGTTTTCAAGCTGGTATTTTGCTTTGAAGTAATCAACTGTTGGCAGATAAATGTTGATCTTTTCTTGATTGACATCCTCCGGCTGGCTACTCCCCGTTTCAATCCTTATGGTGGGATCAATTATATAACCTTTCTTGGTAGTCTGGGAGTACGCTATGATGTCAATACGTCTAGAGGAGCCATTAGTAGCAAGGCAAAAAACTTCCTCTTCTACTGTCCAAGACTATATAAATAAAAGACACAGATACAGATATAAATAAAAAACACAGAATAAAAAAGAATGAAGAATAGATAAATATAGGTATCATAACCAAAAGATGTAAAATGTAGCTATAAATGGCAAATTACAGAGTAATAAATAGATAGCAATACTGTTTAAAATCAGTATGTTAATAAGAAAACGTTTATATTTCATGTAAGAAATGCTGAAATCTAGATCCCACGTTTTATATATTTTACTGAATTTTGAACACATTCTTAACACTGGTGAATTTGTATCTACTGAAGTGTTTTTTTTATAATATAAAAATTGACGATATCTTAAATGTGATGTTCTAGGGTTAAGCTGGATTTGTGATAATATTTCGCTATTATCCAGTAGACCGTTGAATATTTTATAGAATAAAAGTTGCTCAGAAAGTAATCTACGATTGGCAAAATATATTAAATTAAATTCAGCAAGCATTTGTTATGGAAAACCGAATAATGATATTTTTAAAAATAAAGATATCTTGAGAATCGTTTTTGAATTTTTTTTTTTCAATTTGATTGCTATTTGATTTAAAAGTGGGTTATAGGTCTAACTCCTGTACCGAGAAAAAGATTAGATCCAGTTATTTGGATGGCCAAGTACACAAATCCAATACCGTTCATGTTTTAAGGTGTACACTAAATTCATGTAATCATGTATGCAACATTTTTATTCCCCAAAGATGAAAATATAAGATAAACATGGATTCGTGCAGTATCTCAAAAGGATTCGTGTGCCATTCCGCAGTCTGAGAAAGTGGGGACGGAAAATTGTGCCCAAACATTATAACGTGGTACCAACCTAAAACAAAAATGTTTTTGAATTTACATAAATGACTTAGTGGCGCAAACACGTTGCGGCGCTACAGCAAATGGCGCAAGAACATTATGACGCTATTGAAAGTGGCGCAAATATGTGCCCCGTCTAACAACATGGGGTCAACAAAATATCGGATTTCCGTTTAAGAAAACATGGAATATCACATTGAAATGGAACAAAATATATCAAAGCCCAAGAAGGATTCTAATCTACGACAATGGCCTCTACGCAGTTTCAAGGCAGTAGAATCATGACCGAACGATGATGATAAATCATTTGTTTTCAAACGCCCAAGTTATGTAAAGTCTTGTTAATTTATTGAGCCGAATTATAAAAGGAAATAGTAAGCTCTATTGCATGTGACAAAAGGTTAGACTACCATTTAATTTGAGGGACGACTACACTATATAAAAGATATGCCTACTGCATTCCCTAGGGATATAACATAGTTGAATATCTCTGTTAATGTATATCATAAATATATTTCTGGGAAAACGTTAGCAAGTTAGCATACACACATGCGGAGGCAGGACTAAAATAGCTGTCACAACAACTCTTTGTGTTGCCTGTACCTGTGCTTTGTCATCTGATTCTGAGCACTACACAAGAGTAACCTAACCCTGCGAGGCTTTAACGATGCACTTCGTTTTATAGCCGCAGGTTCGAGTGTAAAAAAAGGAGACTTAACATTCTCATAATTTGAATATGTTAGATATACTCGTGTTCTCGGTAAGAAGGGCTAACTCATCCGCGCCTTACAAAAACAACACATAGGTCTACTCATGTTCTCTGTTACGGCTCCCTGTATCGTATTCGGCTGAAAATGTAATCTATCCGGGTTTGATACCCAACAGGGAAATACAGTATAAATATGTCCTTCTTCCATAGGACGATGCGATGTTTTCTTTTGTCCTTCTCTGTCTTGTCTCTCTTTAAGCGGTAGCGTCATGTTAACCACATTCTTAGGTGGTCACAGGCGTTGCTCAGGAGCTAGCAATATGATTTTATGTGGGTTCGATTCCTGTTTGATATGATTAAATGATTGAGATTTTTCCCGTGGTCTTATAAAGTGATTGATAGTCAGGCAATCGTATATGAATTCTCGGGTTCATATCGCTAAATACCATCTAGGGCCTACCACCAATTTTACAGACACTAAAGTAAACTCAAAGTTAATATCCTAGCATCGTTAAATGACCGATAACAATAAGATTATTATTATTATTATTATTATTATTATTATTATTATTATGTCTCTTTTTTGCAGTAATCTAAATAATTACATTAATTCTCTACTATTTTTTCCCGATTGGTGCTTTGTGGAAGCTTACACAAGTAACAATAGTAATAATAATAATAATAATAATAATAATAATAATAATAATAATAACAATAATAATAATCTTTTCTGAACGAACTGGCCCTCCTCATTATTAAAGAGTCAGTCAAACTTTTACGGAACCACGTATATGGACTCTAATTCAGTGTATGGAAAAAATTGACGAACCATTATCATTTTCCTTTTTCCTTCTTAGCTTTCATTGATTCTTTACTTGATTTTTTTCTTCTGTAAACTGCCATTGTTTGTTTGTGTACTTGTTTGCCTTTTTTCTTACTCTTTTAGCTCTCATCTTCTATTTGTTCTTGTATTGTTTTGTATGCTTTGTCCAATGGCAGCCTCTAATTTGAGGAAGCTCTGATAAATAAATAATAATAATAATAATAATAATAATAATAATAATAATAATAATAATAATAATAAACAATAATAATAATGAGATAGAACAGGGATGCCAAACATGCGCTCTCTAGAGAGCAAATATTGCCATCCCTACTACCTCCACCTCCTGTCCGCGATTCTGTTTTCATTCTGTTTAAACATTCAGTGGCGAGCAGTTTACAGAATATTTGAAAATGGCACTGTCTAAAGTACCAAGATACAGCTTCCAATAAGAAATAAGTATATGGTTATTTTGTTATTGAAGAAGATAATAAAGATTTCCCGTTCAATTTCTTTATGTAGCTACGGAATTATAATATAAGACGCCATTTCAACGCTGTCCATGGTAAAGATTATGGGAAGAGCAAATTTGCAGGTACTTAATTATGTAAAATCGTTGTTGTATGCTTATTTTATGGAATTTTGTTTTTATTTTGGATATTTTAATTTCATAAATGACAAAATGGTTAAACGATTTATTGCCAACAGTTTCATAAAAACATTAGGGAAAAGTGGTCGAGATTTATATATTAGTTATTGACAATAGAAATGTATTTTAACATGAAAAATGTAGTTCGTATAATTGCAATGTCTGTGTCGACATATTGTTGTGAACAGTATTTTTTAATGAATCAGTGTAGCTTAAATCAGCTGTACGTTCGAAGTTAAATAATTGCCATCTTGTCTTTGCTTTGTCTATGTACTAACATAATCCAGCTGAATATTGATACATTAGTGGAAAACAAAAGATGTCTGCGATCAGTTAATCACTAAATAGATTAATGTTCAATAGTGTGTGTGTGCGGACCAATCAATGTGATCCTAATTTATGTTTAGAGTGGTGATTATTTTTACAACATGTGTTTATGTACTATCCGCCACTGAAGCAAGTTTTTGATTGAGAGCGATGCAAAGATGTCAATCGTGTATAAAAGTTTTGGCGTGAGTTGACGTCATATTTTCTCCTTCAAATGAGTTTAGCATGTATACGCGTATATAGTCTCTTCAGTGACCTCGGTCTACGCATTCTTCATCCTTCAAATTTAATTTTGCCATATTTATCATAATAATAAATAATAAATAATCCTTGACGCTACAGCCCATGAAGGGCCAAGACCTACCAGCCGGCTGCTGGCCTCACGGCCACATTCCGAAGCAGAGGTGGATGATCATCCAACGAGAATGGAGGTATCGTGTGGTTAGCACGATGAGCCCCCCCAGCCGTTATAGCTGGTTTGCGTAACCGGATTTCGCTACCTATCGTAGCTCCCCAAGTGCATCACGATGCTGGGTGGGCACCGGTCCCATACACTGGCCGAAATTTCATGAGAAAATTTCTTCCCCCATGAGGACTCGAACCAGCGCGCATTCCGTAACGCGAGTCCTAGACAGGATGCCTTCGACCGCGACGCCACGACGCAGGACTGTCATATTTATCCTAAAATTTAAATAGCAATTTTAAATTAGTGATTTGAAACTAAACACTTATATTGTTTGTCGATGACCAAGTGGCATTTGTCCAAATAGAAGATCAACTCCAAACGGCTACTTATAATCTGTTTATGTCAAACAGGAAGCATTTAAAGGCAATATAAATTATTATTATTATTATTATTATTATTATTATTATTATTATTATTATTATTATTATTATGCGATAGTATTGAAGTTCTTCGTTCGGCTGCGGACTGTTTCAAACGCCCCGTTGCGTTGTAGCGCTCACGAACCTTCTTACCACGAGCCCGTGTGTAGTCAGTGAGCCAAGACCTTGATGTGACAATCTACATTCATTTAACGCTCTGAATTAATGTGAATTACAGAGGACAAGGGCAGAGTGTACTTCTTTTAGTTATCAGATAATCAAATAAATCCGGTATCTGGGTGGGGTTCAACGAGAGGCGTGTATCATCATTGTTGATGCTGGAACAATTTAGAATAGGTGTGACGGCCCGGAATAATAAATATTATGAATGGGACTTTCTCGCAGACTTCACGTGGGAGTTAAATAAGCATGCATAACGCCTCACGCACAATCACGGCTCATTTTCAAGCGCTATAGTACAGCGTGCACGAGGATTTTCAGCATCAGGGAATCAAAACCTGAACCAAGAACGAAAACTTTACCCTCTAAGTTCTCTTGGACTATTTCAACGTTATGTGGAATAACATTTTTACAATCATCTTTATACAGGAACATCATTTTATTTTTACTAACATTTTTAATATTAACTTTGCTATACCTCTGGATCAACGCCGTTTGCCTCCCCCTTGCACGACCGGAGTTCGATGATACTGGCGTAATATACAAACTAGGTATAGGAGGGAAGAAAAGTAGTTCATCCATTTACATAAACTAGGAAATATCGCGCTTTTGAGTTTGATCATTTTCATTAGGTTTTTGTTTAATCAAAATACAGTACAGTAGAGTATTTTTACTCACGAACTGAGCTGTCCATGGGGACGTATTCATTATGCAGTGTATATCACACTGTCTACAGCACATTAGCGTACAATATAGAGAATGAAGTTAAATTGAAAAATAATCATAATATGGATATTTAAACACATTTTTTAAAATGGTGGCCGTTCATTTCGATACAGCCTTCAGTTATAATGTGCATATTATCGCACTATAGACTATTGTACCTAATCCCAATTAGCAGTTTCGTCCTTCGTACTAGTAACTCATGTTGAAATAATTCTGTACCGCTGCCTACTCCATAAAAGAGTACCTTACGTACTGTAAATTCAATCTTCACTTCCGCCCGATCCGAAAAATAAAATTACTCAGACATGCTATCTATTGCCCGTCCAAGTGGTTATGTCGCAGGGTCGTAGAAAGGGAGGAAATCACGTGACAGTTAATTACTTAACGTGGCCGTTTTATTTAAGTTATTTTAAACAGTTGTATAATATTACGTAGACGTCCAATTCCTAACAGAAATTAATGTTCTCAGAAAAGAACTAAGTCAGCCCAACCACTAGCTGGCGAATAAAAGCTGGTGGGAGAAACCGGGATACGACGTAGGCAAATGGACGACAGTACCTGTGCGAAAATGATTCAATATTGAAAGCTCTTTCGTCACTGGAAAACGCGAACATATTTTTGGAACGTACTGTTTACTATGACCGTAAGACTACTATGACTGTATATGCGGTCTTGGATCTGTGTGGAGGACGGTTGAACTTCATTAGTAGAAGGGGTGGGAGTGAAGTACATTCAAAAACTCAGGTACAATAAAAATTGAAGTAAAAATAAAATGATGTCCCTGTATATAATCACCATTACCACGAGTCAGGTCATCAGCTTGCTCCGACTTCATATTTGAAACTTATCAGTAGGGCTAAGAATTGTATGCCTTTACATTGTGCTTCATGCGCCTCTGACTTTAGGTACCAGTACGTAATTGCGTTGGTGTGGAAGATTTCAGTGTGTTTCGTTCAGCAGTGAACTTCAGTTGATCGGTTACATTACGACCGAATACTGCTATTCGTAACAGGCAACATCCAACGTCTTGTAAAGAAGAATAATAGCAAGATGCCAATGACGAAATTTGTGACTTAATTTCAAATGATGAAATTTGTAAGTTAATAATGCTACAGATTTTGAGATAAATAATGCTTGTGTAAAATATTTCAAATATGCCCCCATTGTTTCTGCAGAAGTTTCTCTAGATATAAGGCTGTGTTTTCTAGTAACAGGCAGTCATTCTGCTTTGAAATTTTGAAAATGTGGTTTGTTATTCACTGCAACAATATACGAAATGAAAAATTATGTAAAACAAAAACGTAATACACTATCATATTAACATAGTGAAATAATAAGGCTGATACTTGTCAATGTTATATTATGTGTATTTTATACAGACCTAAAATAACATGTAGTCAATGATATTGTGACGAAACTGAACAGTTTGAACACGAAATAGGAAAAAATGTAGCAAACAAGATGAAAAATTACTAGATAAATATTATGGATATTTAACTCTAAGCTTATGTAAAATTTGTGACTTAATTTCAAATGAGGAAATTTATTAATAATGATACAGATTTTGAGATAGATAATGCTTAATTAAAAATATTTCAAATATGTCCTTATTGTTTCTGCGTAAGTGGAAAGAAGTTTTTCTAGATGTAAAGTTTCGTACTATTTGAATAAGATGTTACGGAGTTTTTCTTTATATCATTATTCTAAAATATTCGGTCTGCCAACTCTGTCAAAAGCCTTCGCATGTTCTGTGAAGAAATAAATTTAGGAATTTTACATTCTGTCTTTCTCAATTAATTGGGTTATTTTAAGTGTAGTATGTATGCAAGATATAGGCTATAGTTTCTCAATCAATTTTGTTCTTCTAGAATACCTGTTTCTACGACTGTTTAATCGTCGTTTTATTTTGGAATATATTTCATACCAATATTATTTTCTGAGTGTTTTATTAAAAATTGGAGTGATGTATACTATTTTCGCTTGGACATATGAACACTGCTAGTATGTAGAATTGTATTAAAATTCACTAGGGACACATCTGAATAATCCATATGAATGTTGAACTGAATTCGAATAAATAATAGGTAATATAATAGGACCAGTTAACATTTTTAAATATTCAGGTACCACACACCTTATACGAAAGAGAGATGTAAATAATAACAGCAAGTTAATGCTACATGAATAATTAATTCAGTTTTTTTCAATTTTTTTTTTCGATTCATCAGTGTAAGTTATTGAGCGTAAGCTATTAGCTTTGACCTCGAGGAGAAAAAAGCTGTACAGAAAATAAGAATAACAAAAGGAATAAAATTTAGAAGAAAACAGTAGAATAAATAATGTGAGGTGTCAATCACAGTGAAGTGGTTTTGGTCCGTAGCTGATTTCACATACAAATAAAGTGGTAAATGAATCATGTAGAGAGGATGGCTAGTAATAGATGGTCGAAGTCCTGGTTCTATCGATCAAAAGATCGGACAGGTATAACTAGGCATTACCCTGGAGATTCCGATGACTTGTGAATTTTTAGCGATTGTTGATTGAATGATATAGAGTTAAGTATTGATAAACTATATCCCTAATGCTAAAAGAAAGAACATTTATCAAAGTAAGCAATGTTGTATTTAGATGAATACTTCAGTTTCTAACGTTAGGCAAATACAGTGCGATCGAAAAGTCCCTCCGCAGCTGTATTAGTTCTAGTAACTCTAGAATACAATCCTGTAGAAAGTTGGTACTCTCCCATTCATTCCGGTTTGACAACCTCACACCCCCAGTCCATCATATGCTTAGCGGCCAGTGCTGCCACTTGAATTCTCTAGCAAATACACTTGAATTCTCTGCCTAGTGGATTCTCGGCTACACAAGCACTGCGGAGAGACTTCTCGATCGCACTGTAGTACTGATGGATCCATTATATTGAGAGCGGGAGATAGCCAGAACTATGTTACTGTGTTCAGAAAATGCAGTTTACATTTCAATGACTTAGAGCAGTCATGTCAATTGATGCCCATAGGAGCAAGCGCGCGCTTTAGAGCTCAGTAAAGCCTGAGCGCTTTACAGCGGAAAGGAAAGAGACAGAAGAAAGAGGTGGTATATGCCGCTTGGTCGGGCTATATTCAGGGATGGCCAACACTGATTCAATGGATAAAGACAAGAGAACTTATTAAAACTGTATCCATGTTAATTTTTAGATTTGTCTGAGAAGTATAAGTGCATTATAAGAATGTAAATTTTAATTTTAATGCTCATTTTTCACAAGTTTCATTTTTTTCAAAAGAAATATTTTCTCAACTTTTTTTATAGAAAAGTGAAATTTTCAGGTATAGGCCTATTTATTTAGTAGCCTTACAGAATGTTTTCGTAAATCTAATATACCGTATATACGTATTACTGAAGATAGTGTATTGAAAATTTTGAAAATATTCGCATGGAAATTGTTTGTAAGGAAATTAATTAACAAAGCAACTACTGTTACATCATAAGCAAAAGATACGTGCCCATGTGTTGTAAAAATGTCAGCTCTATAGCTTCAGCACATTTCGAGAAAATAATTTAATATTCTGATGATAGAAAGTTGCTCACAAATATCACCTTAAAAGCATAATGCGATAAGATTTTGTTATGGAATATTAGTTACACTTAAAACATATACAGCACCTAGGTAACTTAGCTTTGTACTGTCATATTGTTTTGATTAGTTTATTGATTACTTTTATAAGGCTAAAGGTACCATCAATATCAATTCCAACTTATCATGTCATACGCAATCTCTTTTTTTTGGATATCACTTTCTTTATGAATGATGTGTTTCATCCATTTAGTACAGTATAGTTGTACTACTATGGAATTTATGTGAATATTCCTTCTTAAATCTGTATTATGTTATTAACGTTTAAAACACAACTGCAATATTAAGAAATTGGTATTAGTAATTTTGTTTTACAGGCAATATAGATAATATCAAACAGAAAGAAGCCATATAAAATAACGACATAAAATTTCACGTTCCGTTTGAAGTTTGTGCACCACTGTTTTCTTAATCGAACAGGCTGCTTATTCATATACACAACTCTTCCTCTTTCCATACTTAGCGCTTGATACCCGCTCACGACATCAAGGTCAGAAAAATGCGCTTGCTTTGACATCACTGGCTTAGAGTATGTTCACTTTTTCTACTTTCGGAAAATCTTGAAAGAAGTGTTTTTTGTTGCATACATCTTATAAAAATAGTACAGGAAATTATAATTTTATATTAATAATGTAGCCGCCACGGTGGTCTAATGGCTAGAGCGCTGGACTTATAATCCTGTGGACCCGGGTTCGATTCCGGTGTGTACCCTCGATTTATAACTTATGTTGGGCAAGCCCGTGGTAACACAGGAATTTTCTCCGGGAACTCCGGTTCCCCTGTGACATCCCAATAAACCTCCACAATCACCTCATCTCATCGCGGGTGTAGCGTAGACCAGCCTCCTATAGCGCGCCCCTGGGCAACGACTCTATCGGTAAATTGGTCTACATAGGCTACCTGGCTTCATATATGGGTGAATGACGTAAGTCAAGTACCCGCCATTAGTTTAAAAAATAATAGTAATGTCTCATACAATAGAATACAATACTTGTGTAGAATAAATATTAAGCCTCATACTATCAGTATATCATTATATCCCAGTTTTGACCAGGAATGGACATACAATATCTGCGTCTTAAATCATCGTTTTACAAAATAAACGGCACATTATATTTATGTAACCTACATGCGGCCTACACTATTTTTCAATAATAGAAACCTTTCATAATGGAATCTATATTATAATGTATGCGATACATATTTTTTTATTTCCATGTCAATATTATTATGATATGTTAGCAGTACCGAAAATCGATTATAGAAGAATCAAACAAACATCTTAAAGTACATTATTCGTTCTCGACACCACTCTAGTTTAACCTGTATTTGTATGTTCGCAACACTGACACTTGAGACATCTGAAAACAGATAACTGAAAAAAGTAACAAGGCAGTATGTATGTATAATTAACAGTTCAGAAATAATATTCACTTACGTCATTGTCGACAAAACAAACAAAAGGTAAAACGTAGAAAAACATGTCTTTAAGGCGATGAGGTACTGAAATATCTAAAATTCACAATTTTTAAGATAGAGAGCTGAAATTTTTACTGAATATGCATATCAATACCATAATCACACATTGTAAATTTCAATCTTTTCCCATAAACAATTCTTTAAAAATTAAACTATTTTTTTTTATTTTCTTAGTGAAAAACCTATTTCTAAAAAAAATTTTAAACCTATTTTTTTCTTAAAGGTAATACTGCATATTGTGCAATAGAGCATTAGTAATGCCCTATGCCCTACTGTAATTTTTTCAACTATATAAAAAAATATAATTTCTTCAATGTTCGAACATTAAGAAAAAAATAATACTGCGTTACGTATAATTTTCTAGCAATAAAACTATGCTGAATATAGCCAATTAAATGCTCCATTTCACAACAGAGATATTAATGAATAAATGTGCCAAGTTTCATCACTCTAGCTTTAACCACTGAGAAATAAAATGAATACTTGTCGTTGAAAACGTAGAAAATTTCCTTTTTTGAAATAATTAAATTTAAAGTTTTGGTTACACATAACTCGTACATTAACACAACTTCCACCCATTTATATAAAAGTATAGGTCTACTTATATTTAAGATATTGAGAAACAATTTTCATGGAACTGTACATTGTTTAGTGCAAAGATAAAAAAAGTGATAAAATTGGTCGAACTTCGACTATTTTCTATAGCGCTTCGCCTTAATCTAAGTACGAGACATATGTAACTGAATAATAAAATTATGTCACTTGTTCTTATAAGAGGCTTGTGATATTAAACTGAAAATCAAACGTAAAATAACCGTTAAAAATCAACGTATTTTTATGTGGAAGTATGTTATGAACAGTAATTTCACTAGAGATTTTGATAAATCTAGAAAAAAATCAAAACTCGATTGGGATTTAATTGACTATTACACGATTAGAAGAAAGTATATAAAGATTAGAAGAAATAAAGTACTCTAATTCAATAAAATATTAATTGACTTACTAAAATACTAAATTGTCTTGTATTATTGTACCATCTCATCATTACAAATATTTCGTTAGATAGCAGTAGTTTTCTTGTTATCAGTTGTACCAACTGTACAATCTTCATTGAATTCTATGAACGATTACTTGTCAAGAAGGCTTTGTTGATTCAGTTTCATTTTTATTAAAACAATTGCATTCCACTTCAATTATCAATATATATTAAACAATCTCTTATAAGGTAGGTGTCCCTGATATGGCCATGCTAAGGTTTGAGATTTTTTATAGCCGCCATTTTGAAAAAAATGTAAACCACTTTTTCTTACTCGTTCTTAGTCTAATGGACTTTCTTAAAACAATTTCCTTTCCCCTTAAAAATAGCTTTAATTGTCCAAAAAGTCCCAAATTCCAAAAGTCTACCTAGTGGCCATATCAGGAACATGTGCACATGATATGGCCACCCTTGTTCCATGTTCTACAAATCGTGATTGTTTTCAGTTTGATAGCGCAGTTGTTCTGAAATTAAATAATTTTGGTGTAAAATGAATAAACATGACACTTAATAATCTTTTTTATAATTCAAAAGTGTAGTCAAAACAGGTTTTTCTATAAAAAATTAAGTTGTTTTTCTTAAAATACAACATTTTTGCGAAATCCCAGCTATAAGGCATGTAAATTTGTCTGGTGAAAAAATAAAAGTGAAATGAACTTGATATGACCATGGTGCATTTGATATGGCCATAACAGGAGCAGGTAAGCTTTCACGAAAATCGTTTGATTATGAACAACTCGTAAAAGATACGCCATCAACAACACCAATCAACAGAACATTAAAACCTGAATGGAGTACTATGGTTTTCATGAAACAAGTCTTTGAAAAACATGTATAAAACAAAGGAGACTTACCAGAGAAAAATAAGAAGAGGTCACATGAAAACCGCAAAACAGGCAACTGACGCCATATTGCTCAACCTGACTGGATGGAAAATGATCAAGTGACATACCAGGATGCCCTTTCAGTGGATGCTGCTGCAATTTAGCGGATTTTTTGTTCAACTAACTCACATTAGGGGGGGGTGGCCATATCAGGAACATGGCCATAACAGGAGCACCCACCTTACGTGACTTCCATAATCTCATACAGCAGAAGCTATAACATAACCTAAATAATATAAACAAGGTAAATGAAAAAAAGTTTTAATGAAGGATGATTAAATAAACATGAATCATTTTAAAAGGTACAATTGTTGAAAGTGCACTGTTGGGAAACAAAAAAATTCTAGGGAAATGACAAAAAACAAATGCTAGAGAGGTGATAAAAATTGGTCAAAAGTAGTACGACGTAATAAAAGTGTAATAGTCATGAAAATTAAGTTTAAATTTGAAGTATACTTGCGGAAACACATCATCTGTCAGTATGTATTACACATTTTTTCCATGCTGAAAGGACAAACATACATATTATATAATTGAAAAATAACTACGTGTATACTAAAAATCTTCATGGCTTTAACTGATGTATCTGGACTTTATTCATGTCAGTCACATGGGAAAAATATGAGTGTAGAACTTCAAAGAAGATAAAAGGTAATGGATATCCTGTCAGAGAGGAAAGCGTTGAGGTATGAACACCCAACTGGCTGCCGGTCGGTTATAACAAGTCTTTTTTTTTCTTTCCAAATATGGCCGGGTAACAAAAATTCGAACATAAATCTATGCAACCTAATTTACATGAAGCAAATGTTAATTACACACACTATAACTCATTGTAACACATGAATAAAACGTTGTACGACAACTTATAAGTTCTGTATTTGCTATCTTGAGAACTGTTGCTACAACAAGCATACAAAAATAAATGGAAGCTAGAGTACAAGGTGATTCACAACTCATTTTAGAAATGGCAACTTTTAGTGTTTTTAAATAAAACTTTTAATACTTAAAATTTTTAATGTTAAAATGTTTCAGTAGGCCTGTATATAAGTTCCTCAGAATTTTGAAGCATTTTAAAGAAAATGTGTTTTTTTTTTTTAATTCAGGCAACTGGAATGTATTGTAATAATTTCATAAAAAAGTGACTCGTTCCCATACACCAATATCTAGTTACATAGTTTACATACCAAGATTTTAGTTTCACGGAAAATTATGGCTGCTTTCATATCATTTCTTTTGGTAGAAACTCGTTTTCATCATCTTGTCTGGTAATGGATTTCATTAACCAGAGTCAAGTTTCCATGATTCCAAGAGCATGGCTCTTTATTTTGGTTCTATTATGGTAAATATCTTTGATGCAAAATGGTTTCTGAAGACAAATTAAATTAGTTCATTATTATTATTATTATTATTATTATTATTATTATTATTATTATTATTATTATAAAGTCTTGTGAAATATTGTAAATATTGTAAGAAATCTCCTGGTTACTAAGTTCACAACATAATTAACAGCTGAAAACCTTTTCCAGTTAGTAGTAAATTGAAGAATTTTGAAGCGATTTCTTAAAGTTATTAGGTAGGCTTAATATATCTTACAGTAGCCGGCAAAGAGTCTAGACTTTTAAAAATTATAAATTAATCAGGAAATTAGAAGCGTGTCTGTCCATCAAAGGGCATGATTGACAAAACTCTATTCGTATTTTCGTGTTAATATCGTAAAACTGTATTTTAGAATTCAGCTGTATGGATTTCAAAGTGTTTAGTTAACTTATATTTTGTACCAAATTCAAAATCATAAATGATATATTAACTGAATAGGAAAAATAAAAATACCGGTAGACGGATAAATATACTTTAGAAATACTCCTTATTTGTCGATATTTCGAGAAATCATCAGTTCTGTGACCGATCCAGTCTTTTGGTCTTTATCGGATGAGTGAAGAGTTGAGCTTAGTGCATTTTTATTCCTTGTCTTTTGATTTTTCACCAGCAATTATTCAATACGCGTTCAATTATTGAGACCAGTTTTGTTTGCCAGTACATTTTATCACAATGAAACAACAAAATATCCAATTTTTATTGCACTTTGAAATACATTAATCACACCGACCGTCAGCCAATACCACAACAAGAAACTATATCACAACAAATGTATCATCACAGTACTCTTATGTACACATACAAAAATCCTCGATAAGCACCTGTGAATGACTGCACAGAGTCATGATAGAAACACAACAGTTTCCCTAACATTGGTCCTGCTTTGATTTACACGTTTAGCATGGCCAAGCCAGTATTATTCCTGCACATTCAATTGGTCCCTGTTTCTTTATAGTTGATGTGCGCATGAAAATAAAAACGAGCGTTCTGTAGACGTACCTGATTATGAATATCTCATGTAGGGAGAAATTACGTTCTTACTTAATGTTATGATAAAAAAATTATTTTAAAATGCATTGTAGTAAACTCGAAAACTTAATCACTGCATTGGTGAACTATTTCATAAACTAAGAAAATATACAAAATGAAATTACATTTTATTAGTAATACAGCAGTCACGTTGCACATAGTAAAACAATATAAAAAGTGCGTGGTTATTTAAAATATGCGTTGAGCATACGGGTTTAAACCTACCATCATCATAAGAAACCTTTCATCTAGTCTAAACACAGACTGGCCTTGACATGAAAGTCTTCGGTAAAATTACTGTGATGAAACTGTTTTGAGGAGCCTATTCCACAAATGTATGGTGTTGTACATTACAAATTACTGGTGAAAGATGTTGTAAAGTATGGAGTTTTATCATTGTGTTTTACGAAAGAAAATGTCTTGTACATTACCAAAGAGCGTATTCCGAATCTCACCGGTGAGCAATCCGATGGCATCACGGTGTTCCGAATTCCACCGATGACGTCACTGATGCTCCACCGGTGTCGCACCGGTGCCATCAGCTTGCAGAGGTGGTGGCAGTCTCCATCAGCCGCCATCAATGGGCGGGAATTACCAGACGAATGACATCGTGCACTGTTGTGTCATGGCGGTGTGTTCTGCTTTAGTTCTGCTGTATTGTTTTGTAATGAGCACAACGCAAAAACAATATATTAATGGCTTATGAACGAACATGTCAACGGACCAGTTATTACTACCGGTTCAAGAAATAAGTTGTTTATGATCTCTTTTCTTTGAACGAGATGGCAGTACGGAAATTTCGCAAAATTTTGCTAGCGTAGCACAGATAACCACTTACACAGTCGCCATGACAGCCATCGATCCTTCCAGCAGTTTTGTTCCTATTCCGCTGCAGCGTGACATCATTGTTGTCCACAGGTCCGGTGAGATTCGGAATACGCTGAATGAATCGTTATAAGTGAAGTCACATCAATAAATATACTACGTCATAACATAAAACAGCTGTTTATCTTCGTATTTCATTCGTCAAATTAGGTTATGTTGTCTCCTTAATCGTAATATATTTTAAGGTAGGTTTATAACAAAGATTCGTAGTGCTGTAATATTTCTACGAATTTCGTAACCTTGCAATGTTATTTTTACTTCTCTGATAAAAAAACTACTTATTTATTATTATCATCATGTTCTTCTGCGATATGATCCACGATAGTCCCTCATATTAATCAACAGATTCCGCTAATAGCTATCTTCATCTAGAGATCCTCGATAACAAAATTGAATATAAGAGTTGAGAAACAGGATCCAAACATAACCTGCCTTGTTACATAATCCTTTAAGCACTTAAAACGGCTTTGCTTCTAGTAAATACAAGCTAACAGGTTTTCCTTATTCTTCAGTGATAAACTAGCTATAATAATATATGTTATGTAGGCCTATTATATACAATAAATTATATTATAAAATTACGTATCAGATTTGTTTAATATCTGTAAACAATCTACAGGTCTACGGTTTTACTTTTCATAGGACATTTGTTTTTTTCATTTTCAGTTATGTCAAATCATTACATATTTTATTATTGTTGATGGGATTAGATACCATGCAACGTCTCAACTCTCATTATAAAGAGAATCTAGAGTCTAGAAATTACAGATAATGAAGGATTTATTATTTCATCGATCCAATTTACTTGTATTTGAGTACATACGTGTACATATATTTATTAATTGTATGTTAATGGAGGTCGTGTTTGGATCCAACCAATCAGAAGGAGTTTGTTTATTGTCTCAACTCTTACAATCAATTATTATCGAGGGACTCTATCTTCACCTGCTGTAAGAGTTCTTACGAAATTGAAAACACTGCAAAATTATTGAAATTGTGTCTAAAGAGAAGTAATTTTTTCTTTTGAAAAAAAAATAGAAGGAAAAAATATATTCTAGACCACATACTTATCACAATATATCTTAATGTTATGAAATAAATATATTCAAATATCACTACTATGTATTAGTCTCTTTTATACATCTTGATTACACAACTTTTAACACGTATCACTTCGGAATATGTATGATAAGACTTTCTTGTATTAAATTCTAACGTACCTTGTTTACATGTTTCGACCTATTATGGGTCGTCTTCAGAACTGATCGTTGTTGGTCTTGGCGCCTCTTGTTTTGTTTTCTGTGAGGGTGTGTTCGTGTGGTGTAAAGTGGAGTCAAAGAGTGTGTGTGTTCTGAAATTGAGTTATGTGTGAAATATACAGACACACAAAAACACACCTCAACGAAATTCTCAACACACAACTCAATTTCAGAACACACACACTCTTTGACTCCACTTTACAACACATGAACACACCCTCACAGGAAACAAAACAAGAGGCGCCAAGACCAACAACGACCAGTTCTGAAGATGACCTATAATAGGTCGAAACATGTAAACAAGGTACGTTAGAATTTAACACAAGAAAGTCTTATCATACATATTCCGAAGTCTCTTTTAATTAGTAGAAAATATTTGACAACTCACTAGTAAGTTACAAATACTAGTAGCTACGTTTGTAGAACACAATTATGAAACTTCACTGGTAATTTGTAAGTATGGAGTGGTAAAGCAAAACTGTAGAAAACTCTTTTGTGAAACAGAAACTCTAGAATTTGTAGTGTTTACTAGAGAACTTACTTGTAATGTACAACACCATACATTTGTAGAATAGGACCTTGGTCTTCAATTTGGCCATTAACCTGAATCTTGACAACAGACGTTTGTACAATATATCTGAAATAAAATCAATTGCTGTTTTGTGCTCGTCACTTTAAATGATTCTCACAATTATTAAGTAAAAACAGCGTCTTATACAACATTTTCAACAGTTGAAATTCATTGCAACAGGTTCCTATGTTGCAGACTCTGTCAGACGGAAATACAATGCGAATGCATCTACTGGGTGTTCATTTCAAAGTGTGTCATGACGTCACTGTTGTGAGTCAGCGATTTGAAGCGAGTTTCAGATTTTATGTCAGAGAAGTTGCCTATTAATCAAGGCGTTCAATCTGAACTTGAGAGCGTGTACGGTATAACTTGAACGTCGTAGCAACAGATGGCGGTCTGTACGATCTGTGTGCTACCATAACCTCTTTCGAACTGTATTTTGCGAGGGCAAAACGTACGCAGAGTATTTGTTATCATCGGTAACGGCAACATTCCACAACACAAATCAAATGCTCCGTGTCCATGTTGACCGTCGAAGTTAATGTCAACAAATACGTAAGAAATCGTCTTAACCCTCTCCCCATAAAGAAAAAAAACTCACCTCAGTATGTGCTTCCGAACAGTTCACATTCCTGCCACTACCGGCGTTACCGTACGTATCGGTAAGTAGCCCTACTCTTCAGAATGAACGCCCTACTTGCCAGGCTACTTCTCTGGCACATAGGTAATATGCCTATGCGGAAGTGTAGGAAGATTGAATTCTCTAGGCTCATCGGCTAGCCACATGACGGCATACAGCGAGCCATGACACACTTTGAACTGAACACGCAGTAGATAATATTAAGATGAAAGGTTTCCAATATTCCGGTGGTTAAATAATTTCAGAAGTAGAAATAGTCTCCAATATTCTGGTGGTTAAATAATTTCAGAAGTAGAAATATTTTTAATAGAATGAGTATTATTGTTTGAAGGGACCCATTCTGGCATTTAACATCTCGGCTATATATAGACTTCCTCTTCGTCATGATTGTCATTTCATTACGTACAACAATTAGCACTTCCATAAATTGTATTGATTGTCAATACACACTATTACAATACTGTTTTAAAGAAACACGAATTACGTGTACTTCATGAACGCAATGTTTACAGGATAGAATACTTCGTCCCTGCAATAAATGTTTGATACTCACACAACAGCACAAGTCCTATTCACTCTTGTTTGTACCAGCACACGTCTTGACGTAATGCACACGTCATTTCCATGAGCTATGTTACACACAGATGAAATAAAACACAGTTCACATTACAAGTGTAGGTTTCACAGCTGTTGATGTTTTCCATCATCCTCATAACACACAATTTGTGAGGGCTTCTAGTTGTAATATCCTGTTTCGTTCATGATGTGAACAGCAAGAGAATGGAACGGGGACCAAACTAAAGTGCACGAACAATACAGTGGAGGCTATATGGAAGGCGTTACCATGGTCCATCTTCACATGTGTGTGTGTTTTTTTTTTTTTTAGGAATTTAACTATATTGCATTAGATTGTTTGATTAGATTTATATCTAGACAAGGTTTTACAAGGATCTAATGAAGCCATTTTTGCTTACTCATAGAATTTATGCCATCATACAAACATTCCCCAACTACGGCACACTAAAACACTACATATGGCAACACTGAATTTAATTCTACAGTCAGAAATCTCCATCTGTGTTGGCGTATTGTCTTGAAACTCTGCCAGTATGTTAAATTTATTTAAATTTAAAGTCGCATTTAACTATACTCACAAACACAAGGATATTCGCGTCATTTGTTTCATATTGTGATTCTCCTTTTTTCATGATAGGCAAGTGATTAGAAAACTAGAACAGGATTAATGACTGTTAAAAACGAATTAAAAGTCATTTTCAGCACAACTTTCTTACCTTTGGCTGAATGACGATACTCGGTGGTTGATACAACATTCTTACTGTGAAATGCTTTGATTTACTTGAAATATTTCTACTGCATTCATGACCATGGAGATATTCCATATGCCACTGTTATTTTTCGTGAAATATTTACTATTATGTATATGAACGGAAGATCCAGAGAATGTTACATAATATAAGCAATTCTTTTTTGTTTTGTAATTTTTATAGGAAGAGAGCCATTTTCAGAAGTGGCATGTTTAAATATTGTTCGCAGATTAATTATTTTCAATACAATATTTAGTTGTATTAAATCTTCACCAATGAATTAATCTTTCTACCACGCAAAAACTGAAATGAGCCCAAATATTTTACATTCAACAATTTACAAGTTTCATTAAATTTGTATGTCAAAATATGCATTTTTAAATCAAATTTTCTTCTACAAATATCGTATGCAGATAACTGATTTATAAAAATATTCCATGCATCCAATCTATAACAAATTAAGTAACAAATGTGGAGGTTGCGAACAAAACCTTCATTTCCAAAATACTATTTCTTTACAGCAAGAAGAAAAAGCTGTATCGAGCCTTCTCTTTACCCCAAAGTGAACGACAATTTTATGTGTCGTGGATGTTACGTCCGTTGTTATTTTAGTCATTTTCTGTGCATTTTATAACAAAAATATTTTGGAAATATGAAGGAAATGTTCACTTTTGTTCGAAAAAAGGTATTTCACATTTATAACAGTGAAACATACACATCTTCCTAGAAATATTTTGGAAATGTCCGGTTTTGTTTGGAAACATGAAGGAAATGTTCACTTTTGTTCGAAAAAAGCTATTTTACATTTATAACACAGTCCCCTAACTGCCCATTGTTCAACTCAAACCAAGAAATGGATTCGGAACACCTCAAAAACTGTGCTTCACTGGCTGACCATGACAATATCTTTGAACAATATTGGAGTGCAAGAGTTCAAATGACTTTATTGTCAAACGCCTGGCATTAGAAAACAACAACATTTATAACAGTAAAACATACACATCTCCATAGATATCCTTCACTTTCATTCTATTGTATAATGGAAAAAGTGAATGTATTGTAACACTTTTACAATAATTTTAATCAGCAATAAGATATTATCACTCTTGCACATAAAAGTTGAAATGGCCAATTTTGAATGGTAATTGCAACACATACAGAATGTTGAAAATGTCCGTTTTTTGATACAAAAAAGCAATGAAGGCTTTAGTATGATATGAAATTATCCGGTTTTGATTGAAAATACTGATTTTACCATACTGTTTTTCATGGAAATGACTAAGTTAGAACAAAACAGTAACATATTCAGAAAGATGCCTCTCTAAACATACCGAAACCGTAAAAAACTAATTTTTTGTTTTCGGTGGAAATGCCGGTTTTGTTCGAAACCTCCACAAATATAAAAATAACCAATGTAACAGAAGACTGTCAATTTCCATAACTCATGTCACACTGTCAACTACGTAATCCTATATTAACTGAAGTTAACCTGGGACAGAACGCAGGGATAGGTGCGCTTTGATTATGCATGACCGGGGCAATGACGTCACAACTTAGTCCGGTAGTCACGCGTGGAATAGAAATCCTCATGCCAGTGTTTTTACGTGCTCTAACTACTGAAGCTGAGTAGAAATTTTGTGTCTATTTTCATCGTACGACAGCAAACCACCACAAAATTGATTAAAGTGCTTTTCAGAGATAACGTCATCGATACTTGTTTGGTGAAGAGAAATCAACAATTTTGATGTTCACATCCCTGCCAGACTTAGTAACTGTCGTGTTAGTGTAGATACTACATGTTGGACTTCTTTTAAAAATACTCTTAAATTAAAGCACAGGCATTTTAGTAAACTTGAATATTGTAATAAAATAAGTTTATTTCTAAGATTGTGGAATGACGTGACGTAATTTTAATTGACAAATCATTACGCTGTTTGCGTTAATTCTCAGTATCTACTTTTAGCACGAACTTTGTACTTTTGTTTTTCATTCAAAATTTTCGAACATGAAGATGTCGAAAGTATTATATTATGTTACTACAAAGTATTGTATAATTTTAGAATATTTGTAGACATTTACACGTTAGAAACGAACGCTCTTATGCCTTGGTATTTCTGAACCGACGCATGCGAGGCAGAAATCCGGACTACACGAGAGATAGTGAGTGGTTTCTATAGCTGCGAGGTGCGAGATCTGCTCACCTTACAGCTATAGAAACCACTCACTATCTCTCATGTAGTCCGGATTTGTGCGAGGCGGGCCTCGCACCTCGCAGGCGTCGGTTCAGGAAAACCAAGGATTTACAGTTCCGTAAACAATTACACGGATGAACTAACTAGAAACGATATTAAATGAACATAAACAGAAACAAGTAGCAATAAATTTTAACACATTAGTGTAAACATAATGATGTTATCTTCTACAAAGCGACAGTGTTGAGCATTAAAATAATGTTGTTTCAACTTGTGTTTTTTAAAGATAAACTTAAAATAAAATATAACCAATACGAAATTTTCTATGTTGGCGTTATATATACACGAATAAATCCTAGTAAAACAGCTGTCAACCTATAGGCTTACACCATTCAGAGGCGAGAGTTACTACAATAATCGAAACTATAATCAAAAACAAACCAGTGAGATGTTAATTTTAATACAGAAATAATAGCAAGGAATAATTTTATATAACACAATGCATGCTGCATACGCATTAAAATTGTTCACTGTTATACTTTTTAATTGACAAAATAGTATCAGAAAGCATTATGGAATATATTCATGGTCACATATTATATTATATAATAACGCATCTGTTTCTGAATGTTAGTCTTATGACATTCACGTATTATGAAATAATTCTTAATGATCAATAATCTGTAAGAAAAAAACAAACCCATTCAACTGGTTGCTGAAGACAGAAAAAAAGAGTGAAGTAACCAGAAGTAATAATTTGCTTTCAGAATACAATAAACATCATAGATAAGTACTGATAATCCACTTATATAAATCTGTAATAGTCGTAAATCTGTAATAGTCGTGTAACTGATATTTACTGAAGCCCTTTCGAAACATCTTACACTGTGTGAAACTTTCTTCGGAACCAGTATGAATTTTTCAAACAAGATGGAAAACAAGTTGTAATAGAGACGGCGCAGGTGGTTCCCCTACACTTGCTTTCTTTTCTGACCCCTGTCTCTTGTATTCTACAACTCATGTTTCCAAATCTCAGCTCTGTGCACTGACAAGGAAAGTACATCTTGGACTAAAGAAATTGAAACAGACACCTGTACGTTTCTTACACATCTATCTGAAAAACAAACTGCGCATTTGTATACATCTCGAAAACTAATCAAAGACCATACCGGAGTTGCCACAGAATAATGTGATCTATACTCAAAGTTTACACATTCTGCTATCGCTTTCCTGTTTGATGTCAGAGAGTTTAAATCTTGGTTTGGTTCGGTTGGGACGTTTAGGAATTCGAATATTTATTACAGAACAATTTCCAATAAATTAGGATAAGTTAGTTTCGCTGACTTTCGAGCGGCAACCATCCTTGCTGTCAATGTTAGGGAATTCTAGCTTACAAACACTCTTGATAGGTTGCTCTTATAAAAATTTCTTCAAAGTTTTGTGAGAAATCCTTATTTGGCTTGAAAATATACTTACTATTTTTTTACTAGGAGAAACTCTATTAACTAATAGAGAAATCATTTCTAAATTCTACTTCGATTAGGAAACGAGAAAACTCGATAAAAATAAATATTGTACTAATAATTCTGTTTTCTCTACAAATGAGTCTTAAAGTAAATAGGTATACGACTGTGTTTGAGTGTATCTTTTGACTGTACCCTCAAAAACAAAATTTAACGAGGGAAAGCACCGTTATCTGTAATAATATTTTCAGTTTTTTGTTTCTAACATTTCTTTATGAGAATAAAATATTAACATTTCGAAAAAATGGAAATTGAATAAAATACCTTCAATTTGAATCAATTCTTCTAAAATTCCCCTACCCTTTTAGTGGATATTGAAAGTATTTACTACAAAAATTATTTCTTTACATCAGGTAACACGGCTAAAAGGTGCTCCACATTAAAAAAAAAGGAATATTCACATTACCATTTAGCAAAGACTTTATGGCACATGGAAGACATCTAATCAGCCATGTATTATAAATCCACCAATCACGTCGACATTCCACAGTGTTGAGGACAAAGACTCTTGGAGTAGTGGATGTTCGTCTTTAAACTTCCATCCCCTTTACTTCCGAGAGTAAGAACTTTTGTCTTCCGCTAAAAGCGAAGAACACTTTTGTTTATTGTGAAAACATTTCTGGTTATGTTGTAAAAACATACATTTGAGATAAAATGTATTCAGGAATTTTACAACAGAATCGAAATCGCGATTCTGTTAGGCCTCTCCATAGAAATGCATGGGGGAGAGTGTGTTGTGAGCAATGATATAACAGTGCCACCAAATTGTAAATAGCGTCCATATATTCAATGACATAAATACACGCGAGTTTTCATCAAGCTATCAAATTTTCTTATAAAATAGTACACGTTCATTAACATTTTCCATATATCTCTGTAATGAAGTACTAACTCAAGACTTAAATGTATAAAACCAAAACACTGGTAGATACGTTGAGAAGAAACTAGTTCATACCAGAAATACCAACTGATGCATGAATGAATATGAAGGTAGAAATATTGAAACGTAATATTTTTAGGTAAGAAATCTGTTTTCTACCGCCTTCTTTCGAAATATAAACATTTACGACATTTCGTGTAGAAAAATTCACATCGTCAGAATATAATTCACCGATTTTTAAACATTCTCAACCTTTCAAAATGATTCACACATATTTTAAATGTCGTTTGGTGGAAATCTGATTACTGACGAGGTAAAACCGTTGCAAAGGGATACATTCACCAGCTTTATTGGTATCTAATATCAGCTCTTAGATATTTAACGCTAAAATGCTCAGTCACTACAATGAATTTACTTATGACATGTGTACAACAAACGAGCATTTCCACATTTAAAAATAAAATTAAAAAAACGGTACACGTTTTCCATAAAAATATACTCCGTACCAACCATGAGGGCTCTACTATGCAGCTCTTATACTTATTGAGAACAGGCTGAATTTTCCTGGTATACAGCTATGTTCTGAGAAAATCTGTTGTGACTTCTTGTAGATTATTTGCTAGGTTTCAATGGCTGGGCAACATCACAGGCAATGACACTGTGACATGTAACAGTTAACAAGGTTGCTAATTCTATCCAAATATCCAGTACATTTCTTGAGCTCACTTGTGCCATGGTACTCAGGTAAGACCTCCAAAATTATAGCCTACATTGAATTAATTATAGCCAAATTTATGGAAGCCTCCACGCCTTTGGTAAGTTAATAAGGTATATAGGTACTTAAATAATATTTTTACAGAAATTGTGGGAGCTCCTCAACACTAAAACCATGGGAGCCACTGGAAGAAACTGAACGTAGTCCAAAGATGTCAGAATTATTCACAATATTGCTCGTTACTGAATAAGCAAACTGATATAAACGAATCTTCCAGGTACCTGAGAAAAAAAAAAACATATTTACCTCCAGAATGGGACAGCATCTATCCGGCTTTAGAATTCTGCACAATGCAAATAACTAATACACTTCCAGCGTCTTTCTCTGCTGCTGACATATTCTGTCAAATATGAGTATCACCATCACTGTCAAGTACACAAAGAAAGTAGAAAGAAATGGAAAATTATAAGCCATGTACATCCAGACCATGCACACACGTTACAACTCCGTAGCTTCAGAAATACTGTTCCAGCAGTCTTCTGTCGTGATGTTGCATTACGAGCCCTTGGCGCCGTTCGAATTGCAGAGACACAGCGAGGCGAAAACACGCATGAAGAAGCCCCGCGCCCTCGAGTGCCAGCGCCCTCTCTTCCTGGCGCCCGCCGGCCCTACGACACACAACAAGTTGCTCACACAAATTGTAATCATTGCTCACATGGTTATACATAAACTACCAAAATGTACAAATGCAATTCCATTTTCAAACACCGTAATAATTTCGATTTTTTTCACATTACACAGTAGAGTCTTGATTATCCGACAGCCGAAATTATAGGTCATAACTTCTGATTTATATTTAATTTCTGGTCTTTGGGAAATAAAACAAAAAACTGATGTACTAATTGCTTGGCTAGAATTTACGCTGTATCAACATCTAGGAGTCCACACCTGTGGAGTAACGGTCAGCGCGTCTGGCTGCGAAACCAGGTGGTCCGGGTTCGAATCCCGGTCGGGGCAAGTTACCTGATTGAGGTTTTCCGGGTTTTCCCTCAACCCAATACGAGCAAATGCTGGGTGACTTTCGGTGCTGGACCCCGGACTCATTTTACCGGCATTATCACCTTCACATCATTCAGACGCTAAATAACCTAGATGTTGATACAGCGTCGTAAAATAACCCAATACAAAAATCTAGGTTATTTAGCGTCTGAATGAAATTAAGGTGATAATGCCGGTGAAATGAGTCCGGGGTCCAGCACCGAAAGTTACCCAGCAATTGCTCGTATTGGGTTGAGGGAAAACTCCGGAAAAAACCTCAACCAGGTTGAGGCCAGACGCGCCGACTGTTACTCCACAGGTGTGGACATTGTTTTCGGTTAACTGGCGATTTTTGTTATGCGGTTCCCATTGAAATTAAGTCGGATAATCAAGAATCTACTTCTACTGCATACCATTCTCCGAAAAGTTTAACAGGTTACATTTAGGCCTATTTATCTGAAAATTAATTCAAAATGATTACAAAAATATAACAAAAATTAAACACTTCCCATTTTATTCTGACACATAACCCGTATTTTGAAGTTAAATTCTGAAACTTTGAAATAGTGTATGGAGAAAATGAAATATACGAACTCCCGAGAATAATTCTTGTATAAGGATTAAAGACTAAAATTTTTGCACTCAACCGACGAACAGAAATGAAGGTAAAAGAAATCTGATTCGAAAAGCTATAGAAAACTATGAGTTTAAACAGGATAGTTTGTCCCTAGAAACGAATCACGGATCACTAACAACATGGCAACCTTTTCTTTCTCTTTCCCGCATTTTGATTTTTTTACATGAATTCCGATATAAAACCTGAATAATTACTCCAGAGTTACCGTTTCGATGTTGCAGATCAATTAATTCCTCACGAAGAAAGGGAATAATAACACGTCATATTCTATATTAATCACAATTATCCATAGCCTAACATCATTATTATCGTCATCTACATTTTCAACTATTTTGAATGATTTAGTTATATTTCTCGTTTCGCCTTAATTTGTCTGAAGAAAATTAGCTTGTACAAACCCAGAAACAAAATTTGGGCCACCTAATTTCATGAAGTTCCAGATATAACGCTTTGCGCATGTGCAGTAAACAAGAGCGCCTAAATGTATGCTACTTGTGGACAGTCTTGCGAAGATTGTTGCCTACGTAGAGGAGGACTACTATTATCGCCGCGCTCTCATGGTTAACATTCGCCAGGTCTTTGAGCGGCCTCATGCATAACATTCGGCAGGTCTTTGAAATTTAATTGTATTATTGTTTTCAATTTCTTGTGTCGCCACTCCAATCACTCGCCTCAATTTCAATATTGCAACCAATAAGCTGCTTCCATTATTAAATGACACCTACTTGTCTAATCCACGTGGACTAAAACCGAGGTTGCAATATCTTCAGCGAATAGGGATTATAAAGAATGGACACTGAGCGAATTTTCCTGTGTTTTGTTTCTCTGTGCGCCAGCGTATAGTTCCACTTTCAAGCGCTAGAGGTTAGTGCAATCGAGCATACGCTAAGATAATAATTGAGAATACAGTTGAGACACAGGATCCAAACATCGCCTACCTTATTGCATAATCCAGTAACGCTTTGCTTCAAATAAATTCAAGTTAACAGCTTTTCCTTATTTCTCAGTGACAAACTAGTTGTAATAATAATATTTTATATTTTAGATATAATAAATTATATTATTATAATACATTATAAAATTAAGTATCGAATTCGTTTAAAATTTGTATATAATATAATACAGGTATATGGTTTTACTTCTCGTAAGAGTTTTGTTTTTCCATTTTCAGTGCTATCAAATCATTACATATTTTAATTCTTGTTGGGGTCAACGTCTCAACTCTCATTATAAAGGAACTCTAGAGTCTAGACATTACAGTTAATGACGGATTTATTATTTTATGGATCCAATTTATTTTATTTGAGTACATAATGTACCTAGATGTATTAATTATATGAGTTATATTTCCGCTGTGTCGACTGCTAGCTGGTGTGATGTCAGCGCCAACTCTAGGGAGAAAGCAGAATCTGACGCTTTAGCTGGCTTGAAGGTCATTGAAATCAGTCCGGCTACATCAAAGGTACCGACGCGAAGTGTCCATTCTTTATAATCCCTATTCACTGATGTCTTGTTCTGAGGACGAACATTAAGGTATGTGATTAAAAATTCTTATTAAAAGTTAAGAATGTCAACGCACTGGTATATGAAATAATAATAATAATAATAATAATAAAATAATAATAATAAAATAATAATAATAATAATAATAATAATAATAGCCATTTAACAATATAACGAACTAGTGCTTATTCTTATCGAGGAAGTAGACGTGACAATGTGACGCTTAGAGTGAAACCTACAGAGCAACAATCGGTCGGCAAAATTATGTTTTAAAAGCACACCGCACGTTATTGTATGATGCAGACATGTTAAGCATGAGGCCGCGGCGATAATACCAAGACTCGGCCAATTTTCTAATTCCGATCTGTACTAGCATTCCTAAGTAACGAGTTTCCCGTACATGGACTAATATTTACAACTTCGAAAAAGTATTATTAATTGAAATAACTTTAAGCAATAAACAGATCTATGTATTCATATCCTCCATACAATGTGTTCTCGGGCGCGGGTTCGATCCCCGCTTGGGCTGATTACCTGGTTGGGTTTTTTCCGAGGTTTTCCCTAACCGTAAGGTGAATGCCAGGTAATCTATGGCGAATCCTCGGCCTCATCTCGCCATCACCAATCTCATCGACGCTAAATAACCTCGTAGTTGATACAGCGTCGTTAAATAACCGACTAAAAAAAATACAGTGTGTTAAAGAAATATTTGCGTTAGTAATTGAATGTCTAACAACCGTTTTAAATATTCTCCCTCCTCTACAACCCAGTGATCTGTGAGTAGGTAACACATTGTTAGTCATTTTTATATTTCTACGAATAAGATGGCAGCAAACCCACCTACCTCATTCACCTCGTGCGCTAGACTACCTCAAACCCTTCTTGCTACTGCTCAGTGGTGGCTCGTATATATAAAACAGTACAAACTCAATGCTATCCTTAATGAAAACAGAACTACTCGCAGTTCATTTAATACAAACAATCGGGATTAAAAACTCAAATTTATGCAAATAAAAAGGTATTTTTAACAAAGAAATTTTGACGCATCATTTATCAAAATGATGGTGAACATTTCCAAAATTCGTATTTTCTCGGTGACATACACTTGTTACTTTAATGACACACTTCTCTTTTATAAAAAAAAAATTCTCCTTGAGTTCACGGTTTTTACTTTAACAATTTCTCACCTAACTTCGTAGCTCGAATCAAGAATGTTTTTCTTCATGAATTCCGGCTCGGATATTATACTTGGTTTATTTTCTGTTGTTTCTTTTTTCATAAAACTTGCTTAAATATGAAGACGGAGTAAGTCTAATGGGCTAATATATTTTTACTATTATTATTATTATTATTATTATTATTATTATTATTATTATTATTATTATTATTTCTGGCGGCTATAACTTGATATTTGAGGTAAGTGCACTGCAGAATTAGTGAAAATTTACTTTGTTGATAACTTAAGGCCCTATTTATCAGAAAAGAAGTATTAAATCATTGCAATATCAATCGCTTGTATACCCACGGGTTTCATACAACACATCTCAAGCACTGTCGACCATGTTGGTCTCCCACATCGTGCGTACGGCATGTACGCCATCTATACCTGAGAATTTGGATAGATGGCGCATAGCATTATGGGGAGTGATGGCGCGATTTTTAACTTCACATCACGCAATATAAACAAATATTCTGAACATAATTATGAATAATAAATGAATAGATTGAATGAATAATAGTATGAAATATGTAAATTGTAATATTTGATTATTCTTCGACAGAAATTGGGCATAAATAATTAAAAATTAGCAAAGTAATAAAAATTATTTAGAAAATGTATATTAACAAAATTATAAATTTTTTAACATTTTAAACCCAGTTATTAATATTTTCACTATTATTTTAATATCAATTGTTTGATTAATGCCTTATCTATTCCATTTTAATGTAGGTAATCACAGAAACGATGCCTAGAAAATACAAAAGGAAGCTTGTAGTTCCTGCTCGAGATCAGTGGGAGGAGGAAAATTTGCGTGATTTTATGAACATGATTAGTATACGATTGTGTGTCAAACAAAAAAAACTCGAAGCAACTAAAATGAGCATTATGATTAGTATACCATTGTGTGTATAAGTGTTTTTGTGAGTAAAAAGTGTAAGTCAGATTATAGAACTGAATTCCATTCGGTGCGCCATCTGTCCCATATCATGCGCTAACTCTCCCAAGCAATACGGGAGAGATAGCGCACTGCAGCACTTTTCAAAATCAAGTTTTTTATTTACTTCTGAAATACTTATGATCGCGAAACATTAATAATATGAAAAAGCATTGCTTAAGGACACTTTAAGGAAAGAATCTTATTTTTTTCGTTTCAAAGAAGGGAGTGGGACTAAAAATTTCAAAATGTGCGCCATCTCTACCGGAGTTACTCTATGAGACTAGACGAAATCATAAGAGAATCTTAATAAATCAAATAAAATGAGAAATCCCTGATACTTTTTTGAACTTACTCTACATCTGATGCAAGATTATTTCACAAAATTTCCAGTATGATAGCCACTTAATAACAGGACAAATGAAGCGACTGGCGTAGCTCAGTCGCCTGAGGCACTTGCCTGCCGATCCCGGAGTTGCACTGGGGCGTGGGTTCGATTCCCACTTGGGCTGATTACCTGGTTGGATTTCCTGCGTGATTTCCCCAACCGTAAGGCAAATCTCAGGTAATCTATAGCGAATCCTTGGCCTCATTTCGCCAAATACCATCTCATTATCACTAATTCCAACGACGGTAAATAATCCAGGAGTTGATACAGCATCGTTAAATAAACCACTAAGAAAAACAGAACGAATGGTGGTCATCAATTTCTTACTCTTCGTGAATTACAGTGACAATATAAATGCACAAATCCAGAACAACTCCCACACACGGGTCGGCGGCACGGTTTTGTGAATACAATAATGATTGAACATCTGCATACTAGAGAGATTGGGACAAAGGCATCTTTCTCTGAATCATGACGTGATAAGCCTCAACTAACAAAATTTCTGTCATGATAGCCTATATGTCTGTCGGATGCCAGAATTAGAGCGGCGTCTACCTTATGATGAACAGCTCTCAATCTGGTCAGACAAAATCAGCCTGTAACCGTAAGTGAGAATATTTGAGGGTGGCTAGCGATAGGGTGAAAGCTTCTGTGTAAATTTGAAAGCTCTCAGGAAGGGGACGGAGTCTGGCTGTATCGACCGAAGGAAACCAAAGGGAAGTCACATAAGGTCCAACCCCAATCTGGCGCACCTCTCACCTGATGATGATGATTAACGATGGCTTTGCTGAGTCTAGTAAATTGCCAGAGTGAACAAATCTCTGTGCTCCTAGATCCTATCCTGACATACTTCTGTTTACCTAATGTTACTTACGGTCAAGATATCTCGTAGATAGAGCAATGGAACACAGCTACAACAATGAACCTTTAGTAGCTCATATTTTAACTACGAAAATAAGGTCACACAACTAGATTAAACGCTATAGAGTCTGCTTTCTATGCAGGACACCCAAGCTGAAAATAATATCGGTGATTATAAGTAGAAGGCATTGTGGAAAAATACTTCGTTTTGGGTTAGTGTATGCAAATTCCGGACAGAAACACGTTTCTTAACTTTGGCCTCGTCATGTGCCAGCGAAAAGTACAGGTAAATTCCGGAATGAATATATCCGGTGAATTTACGAGGGAAGAGGGGTGGGGGTGAAGAAACGAAGAGCGGAGACGTTCACTCATCAGCTGTTTATAAGAGTTGTACAGTTCATTCTAGCTGGAGTTACCTTGGTTCATTCCATATAGCTATATCCGTCTAGGACGACTCGTTAACCAAGTGCAAATAAAAAAAAAACTTACTTACTTGCTTACTTTTAAGGAACCCGGAGGTTCATTGCCGCCCTCACATAAGCCCGCCATTGGTCCCTATCCTGAGCAAGATTAATCCATTCTCTATCATCATATCCCACCTCCCTCAAATCCATTTTAATATTATCTTCCCATCTACGTCTCGGCCTCCCTGAAGGTATTTTTCCCTCCGGCCTCCCAACTAACACTCTATATGCATTTCTGGATTCGCCCATACGTGCTACATGCCCTGCCCATCTCAAACGTCTGGATTTAATGTTCCTACTTATGAGTGTGAAATATTATCTTATAATTTTAGTTTTATCATAAAATCTTATACACAATTTTTTGGAAATAAATCAAGTGCCGTAATATTACTGTATGTCAGTGTATGTTTTTCAGTTATACAGATGTGACAGAAACATGTTTATAATTATGATATTAGTAATTTCACATATTTCAAATCTACGTTAAATTTTATGTGTGAAAACGAACATTTTGCCAAGTTGTGTCAATTTTAAATCGAAAAGGTTTGAGTTTACTAAATGCATACTTTTTACCAACTCCATGGTGTAGTGGTTATCTTGTGTATGAAACAAAATGTTCCGGGTTCGATTTACGACTCTATCCAAGGAGTTTTTTAAGTGTAAATGATGTGAAACGGGATGCAACCAGCTTTGTGATTGTACTATTCAATTATACAGTATTTAGAAACTGAAAATGTACTTTATACAGTATATACAACTTATTTTATCAATAGTGAATGTATTATAGGAAACTAAAAAATTATATATTACAGTTATATGAACACTAATAAATATAATATAATTAAAAAAAAATTAGTAAAAGTCAGACATGTTTCGGAGATGCTTCTCCATCCTCAGTGACTTTACCACGACGGCTGGTTCAGGTGATCGAACCACGTTGTTGCGTGACTTAAAGGAGAACAATCTCCTTATATTAGTGTTCATATAACTGTAATATATAATTTTTTACGTTTCTTATCAAATCTATGAACACTGTATAATTGGCCCAACATGTGTGGTTTATCTTTGAAAGTGAATGTATTAGATCAGATATGGACATAAAGTAGAAGTGAAAGAGAGAAAAGAAACTCTCGCCCATGTTCTTTTCGCTCACACCGTCTTGGAAACGAACGCAGAGTAATGTATTTTGTATCAGTGGTGGATCTTAGGCAATCAGCGAGAGCAGAAAGTTCGTAAATTGAATTGAATTGAAAGAGGAGAATTGGGAGAAAACATTTAAAAGATACGCAAAACGCGTCCTTTGCAAGGGTTTCGGGGCTGTAAGAAACTAAATATGTGAGCTCCAAGCCTGTTGGCTACTTGTCTGACTCCGGGTTACGCTGCTCCACTGAAGGAGCTCTAGAAAATTTTGAAGGGGAAAACCGAAAATGGACGTAACCTCTTAGGTACCACATACGCGAGGGGACGGAAATGTGATCAAAGTGATCACGGGACGGGACGAGGAAGAAATGGCTGGTGTAAATCTGCACATTGAAAGGAACTGTGTCATTTCGCAGTGCAGGAGTCGAGAAGACTCGTTTGTTTGCCGTTAGGATGGTAGGTGTAATCTTGCAAATTGAAAGGGGCTTTGCCATTTCGCAGAGCAAGTGGGGTCGAGAAGACTCTGTCATCTGTTGTTCGATGACAAGGCAGGTGAAGGCCGTCAGAGAAACGCTGTGAATTCTGAATGTGCAAATTGAAAGGTTCCCTGTCCTTTCGCATTGCGACTAGATGAGTGACCTAGCACATGTAATAGGCAATTTATAGATTCTGAACTAGGGCATTACGTCGTTTGTTAGAAAAGGGGGGATATATGAGGAAGGGCATATAGTTTCGTGGCCCACTTCTCTTAGGGCTCATCCCGACATTTGTTTTACGCCTTAGGAAAACCACGGAAACCTTAGGCAGGATGAGTTGTCTCAATCAGCGTATTCCGAATCTCACCGGTCCGATGGCATCAATGACATCACGTTGCAACGAAAAAAGGAACAAAACTGCTGGAAGAATCGATGCTGTCATGGCGACTGTGTAAGTGGTTATCTGTGCTACGCTAGCAAAATTTTGCGAAATTTCCGTACTGCCATCTCGTTCAAAGAAAAGAGAGCATAAACAACTTATTTCTTGAACTGGTAGTAATAACTGGTCCGTTGACATGTTCGCTCATAAGCCATTAACATATTGTTTTTACGTTGTGCTCATTACAAACAATACAGAGAACTAAAGCAGAACACACCGCCATGACACAACAGTGCATGATGTCATTCGTCTGCTAATTCCCGCCCTATACAAGAACCAATCAGATTCACTGATGGAGACTGCCACCACCTCCACAAGTTGATGGCACCGGTGCGACACCGGTGGAATTCGGAACACCGTGATGCCATCGGATTGCTCACCGGTGAGATTCGGAATACGCTCAATATAAGAGACTAGCCAATTTGGCTTTTAGGTAGGAGGTGATTGATTTATGACTTGAGTCTTGTTGAATCGTCTCAAAGTAGTGACCAGCCATTTGGCTTTATGTTGACTCAATTACGAAGAGATAGGCAGGGATAGATGTAATTATTAATTAAATTTAGAGTAATTACCGGGGTCATGGGAATATGAGTGCAGGTCCGTGGCCCATTTCTTTTAGGTGTCATCCCGACATTTGTCTTAGCGCCTTAGGAAAACCACGGAAAAAACTTAGGCAGGATGAAAACAAGCTATGATGCCTGTCTTATACAGGGACATCATTTTATTTTTACTAACATTTTTAATATTAACCTGGCTATACCTTTGAATTAACGGTTGAAAACAGAAAACGCCGTTTGCTAACCCTTCCACGAACGACGTTCGATGATACTGACGTAAAATACAAACAAATCACTTTACTAAGTATAGGAGGGGAGAGAAATAGCTCGTCCATTTTCATAAACTAGAAAATGTCGCAAGTTTGAGTTTGATAATTTTCATTAGGTTTGTGTTTAATTAAAATACAGTACAGTATTAACAATAAGTGTTTTTATTCACGAACTGAGTTATCCATGCGAACGTATTCATTATGCAGTGTATTATACTGTCTACAGCACATTAGCGTACAACGTAGAGAATTAAGTTGAAAAACAATAATAATATGGATATTTAAACATACTTTTGAAAATGGTGGCCGTTCATTTCGATACAGGCTTCAGTTTTTTGTGCATATTATCTCACTATAGACTATTGCATCTCATTCCAATTACCAGTTTCGTCCTTCGCACTAGTAACTCATGCTGAACTAATTCTGTACATAGTCTATAAGGGTGCTATTCATAGACATTTCGCTAGCCCGCGCTAAGAGCGTGCTAAACTAGCCCCGGCTATCGACTGGTTACTTGTACAGGATTCATATGATATCATATCGCTAACACTGGTTTATGAATACGAAAAACGTTAATTCGCTGATCATCCATCGGAAGAATGTCTATGAAAACGGCCCTAAAAGACTACCTTACGTACTGTAAATTCAATCTTCAATTCTGCCCGATCCGAAAAGATAAAATTACTCACACATGCTATCTACTGTCCGTTCAAGTGGTTATGTCGCAGGATCGTAGAAAGAGGGGAAATCACGTGACAGTTAATTACTTAACGAGGCCCTTTTATTTAAGTTATTTTAAACAGTTGTATAATATTACAAGAGAAATTAATGTTTTCGGAAAAGAGCCAAGACAGCCCAGTCACTAGCTTTACAGAGGGGCGAGTAAAAGTAGGTGGGGGAAATCGGGATGCGACGTAGACAAACGGATGACAGTACCTGTGCGAAAATATGATTCAATATTGAAAGCTCTTTCGTCACTGGAAAATGCGAACATATTTCTGAAACGTACTATACTCACTAAATCAGTACTATACGAGACCTTGGTTCTGTGTGGAGGACAGTTAGAACTTTATTAGTAGAAGGGATGGGAATGAAGTACATACAAAAACTCAGGTACAATAAAAGTTGAAGTAAAGATAAAATGATGTCCCTGTATAATCCGTCACTGAGAAATGCTTACCTTCTTGTCTAGTCGTATCTAACCGAAACATTACTATCCCAGTCGGGGAAGGTGGAGTGGGGATTTAAGAGGTAGTTTGCAGTGACTCGATTGAGGTATTAATACCTAGGCCTGAATAAGACCTTTTCTAT
>JAJSOF020000009.1:148912087-149044587 GCA_025594305.2 Periplaneta americana
GAGTGGGTAGAGACAAATGTTTTTATGCACTTTTCTCGACTTTAAAATTTTAAGCAGTTTCTTTAATTAAAAAAGCTCCTTGCACAACAGTTATTGCCAGATTGGACTGAAACGTCTCACAGAGGTCAGTTAAATGTTGATAAATAAAATTTAATAGGCATTTCTATAAAATATTAATAGGCCTATTAAGTTTCTTTGTGACATATTCATATTGCACTTAGATTAAAATATGCTGTAATGGTAAATACAGTAGGGCAGTGATCGGCAAAAGCTGTGTCGCGACACATGCCCCTGCCTCCACTGAAGCGTAACCATGACATCATACCCTCACCCTCTGTTTACAGCCATCACTTCGATATAAGTAAAGGCATTTATCAGCAGCGGACGTACGCATGTAATGTTACAAGTGTGTAGGATAATATGTTTCGATGTCTTTTCGAAGACAGATAGTAAGAAAAAACTTAATTTTAAGGAACATGGGAGGAAAAGTATTTATTTTGTGCAGATGGCAAAAATATGAGATACTTAATATGTTGTGAAATTTTAAATGAAGTATAAAAGAACAATGTACGTTGTCATTATTCTTCTTGTTATAAAGTCTACCACGCCTTTAACTGTAGCTTGAATATTTCATCAATAAACGAACAATAAAAAGTATCGGCTTATACGTCTTAATCGGAGTAAAATACTTCGACGTTCTTTTTAAGTATGTAGTGTAATTTACAACTTCGTAACGAACCTGGTATGATTTTCTAATTTCAAGTATCTGCTGATGTAAAGTACACGTTCTTTTCATAGTAGATAAGAAAGTAAATTTATTTTGTTTTATTAATAATAGAAAAATAAAGAATAGGAAGATAAAAAATTAACATGGAAAAAAAGTGTATAGGCCTATAGTTAATAAGTAGAAGAATATTATATTGCTTTCATTTTTTGGTCACAATCCGTCTCTGCACTGTTATTCACTGGATTACCTGAGGAGATACCCCAGTGCTGCTCATTGGAGTGACTACTACCGCGGAGGAATCGGAGATTACGAATAAAGCTCTCCACCGGTTATCTCCGATACTACCGTAGGTGGAACAGGGGACATACGGAGGGATGCGGGGCTTCGGAGCGAAGCGACAGTTAGCTCAAGGAAGACCGGCGCGTACGGACTGACGGTAGTTGTGAGTGGAATAAAATGGCACCAAATCGGATATCCGTCGCATGGAAATTCTTTAATTTAGTTGAAGGTAATAATAAAGTCGCACGCTGTGAACTTTGTGGGCGAATTTACTCTAAGGGTGGTGGAACTTCGAATTTGTTAGACCATTTGAAGCGATCGCACAATCGCGAACTTGATGAAAACAATTACGCAAAACATTTGATACGATTTCTTTTTAAATTGTTTTAGTGCTATTGTTCCCAAAGGCTCACAGTCTATGAAAAAGTCTTGAAATTTCTCTAAAACGTAACTTTCGAGGCAATAAAAAAACAAATGAAATATTTACAAGACGACATGAGTTATATTTTACTGTTTGGATTAAAATATTTCTGAATGAAACTAAAGAAACATCTGGTAATAATATAAATTATAGTTATCCTTAAGTTGATATCCACTTATATTTTTATTACAGAGCAAGAGTGGCGCGTTTTAGAAGAGGCAGTTCAAATACCGACACCCTTTAACACAATAATCACAATCCTGTCCGGTGAAGAATCTGAATAAATTATGTTGGACAGTAAACTTTATCCCATTGATAGCCCACGTTTCTTTTGTTTCATTCTGAAGCTCCCTTAATATATATTTTACGTTAATTAAAACGATTAGAATAATAATTGACAAACCTTGTTTGCGATTAAACGAGAGTTTCTAGGAGAATTAAAGTATAAATGTTTACATTAGCTACTGAAAAGCTTTACTTCTGCGTTAGTTTTGCAGTTAGATTGAATGTTATTAATTTGATCAATGACATAAAACTAATACGGCTTTCTACATATACTATGAATTTCAAAACTAGAAAAAAATCTGTCAGCTAACGTAGCACTTTAAGCAACACAAAAAAAAGAGCCGAAAAAAGAGAGAGAGAGGTTAACATAAAAGAGAGATTAAACAACAATAAATTAGAACTTATTTTAAAAGATACGCGGACGTCAGCGGACTCGAATCACTACCTGATCCGATTAAAGTAATGCTCAGCGGAAAGTGTATGTCTGCGCCACAGCACATATACAACCTGCGCGGCATCAATCGGAGATAACCGGAGGTCTCCGATTGAAAGCGCGCAAACAATCGCTCCGGAGAAAACCTAATCATAAGCAGCACTATGATACCTGCGATAGTGATGTGCGGGTTGCAGTTCTATTACGTCACAATTTCGTGGTGTTTGGCAACCTCTGCAGTAGGGTAAAGGTGCCAAATTCCGTGATACTCCTAATTCCTACCCGCCTTTTGAATAGAAGCAGTCGACTGCAGAAGCTTTTGTTCAGTGAAAGGTGGTTGACCAGTAAGTTTTTCTTCCTCTTGTGACCGCTCCTGGAGAAATATTTTATATCTGAAGTAAGAATTAATATAGCATTATAAAAATGATATATTATTGTAGATTATAGTCAGATGAATCAATGTGTATGATTATTTAAACATTGTGAGACAATAACAATGCTACAGGAGCTTTCCCATTTTCGGATTTAATTTCATATTTCTCCTTCCTGGCTCACTCGACCAGTGATGCCAACGTTAAATTGTGAAAATTAATGTCTATGAAAGAAAATAGTTCGTGGAAATAATAATAGAAATAAGTTTTAGAAAACATCAATTATAATTATAATAAAATAATAGGGCATATATTTAACTTAATTACTGCTGTTGTTAGGAATATAACTTATGAGAAATAATTATTGTGTTATAATTCAATTGATTCAAATTTAATTTTGTATTGAATTTAACTTTCAGTTTATTTTGTTTATAATATATTACTATGAAATATGTATTCCTGCAGTTACACAAGTATTTTCTATGAAATTTGTCACGTAGGCCCTTTTTGTATGTTGTAATTTCTTGTTTAATCCATATTCAAACAATATATCATGACTTTAAAGTGTTTTTCCAAATACACGTTTGTTTTCTGAGCAGTTAATGAGGATTATTTTAGTATCACGGAATTAGGATATCACTCACGGAATTAGGAAAATACTATCATGGAATTTGGATCCCTGTCACGGATTTAGGAGCCATGGTATAACAATGAAGAATCATATATTATATATGAAACTTGTGAAACTGTAGCTAAAGGTCCAAATAACGTCAGTTAGGTGTTATTTGAAAATTTTTAGTACAATTTTGGCATAAATATAGACTTTATTAAATAAGTCACGGAATTAGGCAATCTTATCCTACATTAAATTAAACAATTATTGTGGCTCTCTTTTTAGACTGAGTTCGAAAAGCTGATTATGTTTTATTCTTATGCCTCCTTTCAAGCTTCTGAGCAAATATGAACTAAAAATTTTAAAAAATTTTTCGCAAGGAGCCTTTTTAGTGACGTCAGTATAACATATATTTAAGAAATATAATTTCAAAACTATTAGCCCTAATGGCACCAAATTTTGTACATATGATAGTATTGTAGGCATGTTTATGTATTTTAAAATTAATAAATTTTGGATGAAAATTGTAAGAATTTTAAAAATCACATCCCTGAGTGCACCCTTAAATGTATAAATGATGTAACAATTACAGAGAAGTTATAAATAGGTACAGTATGTGTTATAGCGGAGAAAGTAGAGAACCACTGTTAAGAAGGAATCAGACATCACGCTTAGTCCTTAATATACAGGGACATCATTTTATTTTTACTTCAATTTTTATTGTACCTGAGTTTTTGAATGTATTCCACTCCCACCCCTTCTACTAACGAAGTTCCAACTGTCCTCCACACAGAACCAAGACCACATATAGTAAGCAGTACTGAGTTAGTGAGTATAGTACGTTCCAGAAAATATGTTCGCCTTTTCCAGTGACGAAAACTTCCAATATTGAATCATATTTTCGCACAGGTACTGTCGTCTGTTTTCCTACGTCGCATCCCGATTTACCCCACCTTCTCCTGCTCGCTCCTCTGTAAAGACTAGTGGCTGGGCTGTCTTAGCTCTTTTCTGAAAACATTAATTTCTGTTAGGAATTAATTGGACGTCTACGTAATATTATACAACTATTTAGGCCTAAAACAAGTTAAATAACTTAAATAGAAGGGCCTCGTTAAGTAATCAACTGTCGCGTGATTTCTCCCTTTCTACGATTCTGCGACACATCTACTTGGACGGACAGTAGATAGCATGTCTGAGTAATTTTATCTGTGCGGGTCGGGCAGAAGTGAAGACTGAATTTACATTACGTAAGGTACTCTTTTATAGAGTAGGTACAGAATTATTTCAACATGAGTTACTAAGTAGGAAGGACGAAACTGGTAATTAGAATTAGATGCAATAGTCTATAGTGCGACAATATGCACAAAAGAACTGAAGCCTGTATCGAAATGAACGGCCACCATTTTCAAAAATGTGTTTAAGTATCCATGTTATGATTATTTTTCATTTTAACTTCATTCTCTATATCGTACGCTTATGTGCTGTAGACAGTATAATATACACTGCATGAGTAAAAACACTTATTGTTAATATTGTACTGTATTTTGATTACACAAAACTGCGATATTTCCTAGTTTACGTAAATGGATTAAACAAAATTGTGATATTTCCTAGTTTACGTAAATGGATGAACTACTTTTCTTCCCTTCTATACCTAGTAAGTGATTTGTTTGTATTTTACGCCAGTATCATCGAACTCCAGTCGTGGTAGGAGGTAGCAAACGGTGTTTCCGGTTCTCAAATTTAATCCAAAGATTAATATTAAAAATGTTAGTAAAGATAAAATGATGTCCCTGTAGTAGTCTAATGATAGTAGGAGGAGATACACTTTCTTCTCTCTCTTTCTCAGCCATATCAATATGAAATACGTAATCCCTTTTAAAGAAAACACTGACCGTGTAAAAACAATGTTATTGAGCCACAAATTACCCAGCTGCGCGTGTGCACCAAAGTAGGAAAATACATTTAAACGATTCTCTTATGACGATAATATATCTGACACTTTGAGGACTTGCTTCGTAAATATTTTTAAATCGAGGGTTCGGTAGATTCGAGTATCGCACTCCGAATCTCCGAATACGTCATAATGAGAGAGGAGCGGGCCTCGCAGCTGTGACGGATGGGTTACGTGAGCCCCCCGACGCTCGGGGCTGATAGCATCTCCATAATTATAGCAACACACAAGCTGCAGTTGTGATTAGCGGAATCAATAGCGTGCCTTCTGCTATATTCAACGGTGTAATACACTTTTCTATGATTTATGTCGCTATGGACAAAGGGCTGTAAATTCCCTTCTTTACGCTATCCGATAGGTTTGCTTACTTACAACCAACAGAGAAGGGTCGGTGACAAATCTAAATTTGTATTCTGATAGCAGAGTCTTTCTGGAGTATACATCCATCTCTTTCTACTATTGATGGCCAGCGCAAGTTTTTACTCTCCTATTACATCAAGTATGAATAGAAAGTATTGTAATATTGCAAAATATGATTTTGATTTTTTGGCGTACTGTCAATGTGCTACCAATTTTTTCCTAGAGTATTGCACTAATTGTATTACTTTAATACCTACAAATTAATTAATCTAGGAAGTTGCTTATTAAATATAATTATTTTAATGAGAATAATATAATAATATGCGGACTAATTTAAATAAAAGTAGTAAATAAATTGAATTATTGGAGTCGTAGAGCAGGCATTGGTTGCCCAGAACTGCAAATGGAAGGAGAAGAAGAAGACAATTAATTGGTGAAATGAAGAAAACTCACGATTTAAAAATATAGGCTTTTACTTTCTCGTTATATGAAATATAAAGAACTATTATTAAGATAGTGAGAAAAAAAAATCTTAATTTCCATAGAAAAACAATTCAGAATCCTTAACATCCAAAAAGAATTTCTAGAATTCAGTTTACTCCATCTCCTCATCCACGAGTATATATTAGTAATTGGACAGAAACATGAATGAATCATTATCACATTTTACTGAAAGAATAATTGATTATTATTTCAAAAATAAAATAAAGTCGTTTTATTTTTCTTGTAATCCGCTGTAATAATATTCCTCTTGGATTTTTCTTAAACAAATCACAGTACCACATAAAACTTTTCTGTCTGATGAAGTAATAGTTAGGCCTATCTATTGACTCGTACCTCCTTTGAAAACTCAAACAAAAAAAATGTTAGGTTTTAAAGAGATATATATGAATTACATTTAAAATTAATGTAAACCATCATGTTTATAGGTTAGATAAGAAGTGCTGTATCTGCTCGAAGAATTGTTCAGCAATATTGTTCACATTACTAACATTTGTTTCTGTATTGTTATCCACTAACAGGGATTGTATGTTAAAGGGGTAGGGGAGATGGAGGCAGGTTGGCTACAGAGGCACGTTGGCACACCAGTTTTATTTCGGTAGTTATGCGATAGATTGCAGCACCACGCAGGTAATATGATCCCTGCTTTATAAAGCATGCTCCAGGAAGTGTCAGACTTTTGTGGCAAGCGGTAGAAGAAGAAAACCATAAAATTGTTTTTGCAGCAAGATAAGTAAATTTTCACCGTCTCATGATTATTTTTTACAGAGTATATACGTAATATTAGGCGAACTTTAAATACATCGTTGGAAAGTACATTTAATTGGCTCTGTTTCCTGTTAATTTCATTTCGATCATTCATTACTCTAATTCGTAATTTTATCCCAAATCAAATATTTACACGAGAGGGAAGTTGGCACAGTTATTAGAGGCAGATTGGCACGGTGTTTAACCTACCCCGCTGTGTTACTTTAAATGATTATATAAATTATACAGTAGATAATTTTCTTATTCATACAAGCTATTTTCGGGGAGCATATTTTTTACAGTGTTACATCCATATCCGCGATGTTTCAAACCGAGTTGTATGGGCTGGAACTATAGGTCTACTACAAATTATAATAGGGCATAACTTAAAAGAGTCTCCCTATTTTTCTCTGTTATACACAAACATATATGTACATCAATAACTCTACGTAACAGTACTAACAGAAACTTTTTTATCTGAAGCTTACCTTCCTGAAGATATCATATGAAATGTGAATTCTAATTATTTTACTTAATCTCTCGTCTTTAAGTTATACATTGTACAATCCGCGTCACCATTTTTGGCGTGTGAAATAAGTAACGGGAACGTTAAGTGCGAGTATTTTACATTTGCCGCAGTAAGTCTGACAACTGTGTTTGGCAAATGGCTGATGTGACGTGTATAGAAAGTGGTACCATTCTCAGCTACATTAGCAACATGCTCATAAACTGGGCACAACATATCTAGGATACACGCCAAAAACGCTGGCGCCAGCTGTACTGGGATCACTTTTATTTTTCCTGAATTGTTCTGCAGTATGTTATTCATATTTCTCAAAGTGGCGGCCTGAACACCTGCAGGCTTTTAACGCATGAGTACAAGCTGTTACAAAAGAAACATTACAATGCTTCCATTCCTCAAATGAGATATATAAATTCTTATACATTCAGAAATTTAAAATAAATATTATAGTCCAGATACATGATCTGAAGACATTATTTCGTCAATTTAAGCACAGAATCTTAATCATAAACAAAGGGAGAAAAATCTTTTGAATTCAATATTTTATAACGTTAATAAAAGCTTGTCTATGCGGATGACGTGAATATGTTAGGAGAAAATCCACAAACGATTAGGGAAAACACTGGAATTTTACCGGAAGCAAGTAATGAGATAGGTTTGGAAATAAATCCCGAAAAGAAAAAGTATATGATTATGTCTAGTGACGAGAATATTGTACGAAATGGAAATATAAAAATTGGAAATTAATCTTTTGAAGAGGTGGAGAAGTTCAAATATCTTGGAGCAACAGTAACAAATATAAATGCTACTCGGGAGGACATTAAACACAGAATAAATATGGAAAATTCCTGTTATTATTCAGTTGAGAAGCTTTTATCATCCAGTCTGTTGTCGAAAAATCTGAAAGTTAGAATTTATAAAACAGTTATATTACCGGTTGTTCTGTATGGTTGTGAAACTTGGACTCTCACTTTGAGAGAGGAACAGAGATTAAGGGTGTTTGAGAATAAGGTGCTTAGGAAAATATTTGGGGCTAATAGGGATGAAGTTACAGGAGAATGGAGAAAGTTACACAACACAGAATTGCATGCATTGTATTCTTCACCTGACATAATTAGGAACATTAAATCCAGACGTTTGAGATGGGCAGGGCATGTAGCACGTATGGGCAAATCCAGAAGTGCATATAGAGTGTTAGTTGGGAGCCCGGAGGGAAAAAGACCTTTAGGGACGTAGATGGGAAGATAATATTAAAATGGATTTGAGGTAGGTGGGATATGATGATAGAGAATGGATTAATTTTGCTCAGGATAGGGACCAATGGCGGGCTTATGTGAGGGCGGCAATGAACCTCCAGGTTCCTTAAAAGCCAGTAAGTAAGTAAGTAATAAAAAAAGAGTTCAGACAAGTTTGGGGGGCAGTGCCCCCCCCCATAACTCCGCCTATTCCCGCGACGTAAACAATAACCGGCAATATAATTAAAAATGTTTCCTTTGCTCTGCAGGCAAATGAAATAACTGCAATATCGACGGAGCAGTGCTCGGAGCGTGACGGGGCAACAGACTGGCAAACCGTCGGTTGTGACCTTCCTGCCGATTATATTATCGAGCCGTATTTTGATTTATAGGTGGTTGACATTTTCAGCATCTTCCCGGCTGTGGTTACAAGTTGTGTGCTGACCTTTACCTGACGCGTTGTCTTGTTTTATATCATGTGGTGATCGGGAACGATGTGCCAGCCTTGCTTCTCTTTTTATAACTACACATCCCTTAACTGCTGAACTTCAGAACGAGGGCTCTGATAGCAGTCCTCCAAATCACAGGTACTGATGTCAATGTGTATGTCGCGTTATTGCAATCACCATCATTAGGAAGAAACAGGTTCATTTTTCTAGTCTGTTTCGGTGTTATAAAGTTTTTAAAGTTAGAATTGTCATATTTTTCTTGGAACATTTCAATATTTGTTGTAAAATTTCATAAAATTGCTTATCAATAGAAATCGTTACTCTTTCTGTAATCAACAGTTTACGTTACCTAGAAAAGTGATTTGTTTATATTTTATACTAGTATCATCAAACTCCGGTCGTGGAAGAGGGTAACATAGTATTTGCGGTTTTCAACCGTTTCCAAAGGCATGGTAACTCAGTCTAAATCGGGTCAGAGGTTAAATCGGGTCAGAGTTTAAGTTGGGTCAATTTCAAAACCCTGTCTCCATATTCAAGCGTAAACCAGTTCAAGCAAGTGCTACCATATACTGGTCAGGAAGAGAACTTCCTGTACACGTTGAGTGCCATTGATGCTAGCTGGTGTGTCTATTCTTTGTGTTGACAATAAAAGAATAGAGAGAATATAAAGGTGAGTTAAGAGTATTTTATACATTTTAAATAATGCTTTACGGTTCCTTTATTATTTTACAACAACTATTGCAGAGAATTTGTGCGATTAACTTTCAATATTGAGTTTAAGCTTTTAGAAGAGATTATGGCTATTAACGCCTTCGTCGAAGCAGTATTCAGTACTACCAACCTCTAGCGCAAAAAGGTCTAAATTTGTGTTAAACAGGGTCAGTAATATCGGACTAATAGGGTCAATATGTTTCAAATCAGTCCACTCAAATTAAGTATTTATTTTCAATTCTTTGTGGCAGATGGTTAAATGTAGGAGGAAAACGTCAAATTCGTGGACTGAGAACGACATGCAGAAAGCTATTAAAGCATTTCGCGAGGAAAGAAGCCAACGCCATGCTGCTGAGTTGTTAGGAGTTCCTCATTCGTGTCTGCAATGACGTCTTCAAAGTGGCCAGGACAACCACTTGAAAAGTAAAGGCCGTCAAACTACGTTTACTCCAGAACAAGAAAATGAACTTGTGTCTAGAATTTTGAAACTGTACGCATGTACGCATGTGGTTTTCGACTACACTGCAACACAGTTCGTTGGTGCAGTAAAGAAAACAGTATTTCTTTGTAGAAGGTGTAAAGTGTTAAATTAAATCAATTCATTACTGATTTTAACGTTCCGTGGAGGTATATAGAGGGAAAATTGTGACCCGATTTGCCTAAACACTGACCCCATTTATCCTTATACAGAAGGGTAAAAAGGGTCACTGCAGTGAAATATTTCAGTTCATGTACAGACAGTTAGTTTAGAGTAAAAAAAGAAACATTTTTGGGTAAGTAGTACTTACATGTGACTGTAACTAATGATATGTTATGAGTATAATATATTATGAAATTAAAAATAAAATTAAGGATTTGTTACTTTTTGACCCAATTTACCCTTGGTTACCCTATAGCCAGGTTAATATTAGAAACGTTAGCAAAAACAAAATGATGACCCGGTACATATTTTAACTCATTTGACCTCAAATTAATCACATATATATTGGGACTACAAGATTGCGGTTTTCAACAGTTAATCCAAAGGTATAGCCAGGTTAATATTAGAAACGTTAGTAAAAACAAAATGATGACCCGGTACATATTTTAACTCATTTGACCTCAAATTAATTATATATATATATATATATACATATATATATATATATATACATATATATATAGGGACTACAATTTATTTTATCTATTTTATTTATTTAAATTTAAATATACAGAATAAAGAATATAATTACAAACAAACAAACAAGAGAAATAGAAATAAAATAATACAATCAACATAAAAAGGAGATACAGTAGTATTAACAAAATTTGAGACCGAATGAGCAGCGCTCGTGTTCGGTCGCAGTTCAGATATAATATTAATAGGCCTATAAGAGAATATAAAATAAAATAAAATAAAATAGGAAATAAAATTAAAATTACAGTTACAGAAATTATAGGCCTATAATGCAATAATAATATAAGAGAAATATAGAAAATAATAAAAAAATAAAATAAAATATGAACTAAAATTTAAATTACAGCTCCAATGGAATTATTAACACTAGAGAAGAATAATATCGCACGTGAAAAGTAAGACAATATATATATATATATATATATATATATTTTCAAAATTATAGAATACAAATATAATATAGGCTGATTAATTCATATATATATATAGGCTATAAATTTATTTAATCAAATTGAAGATATTAACACGTTTCTAATTTTCTTGTTATATGTTAGTGGGTTACATGTTAGAAGTTCTGGGTGTAATTTAGCTAAAGCATTGTACAACCGAGGGCCAAAATTAATGCTATGCTAAGATTGCTGTTTTAAACCGTTAATCCAAAGATATAGCCACGTTAATATTAGAAACGTTAGTAAAAACAAAATGATGACCCGGTACATATTTTAACTCATTTGACCTCAAATCAATCACATATATAGTGGGACTACAAGATTAGAAATCAGTACGCGACTGTATCCCCATAAAATGCAGAGCGTCGCAATGACAGCAGAAAAATATCACAGTCCTAGATGAGATTCAAACTCACGACCATAGTTTCCTCGCACGTCAAAGCTGCATATTAACAGCAGTGCATAACATTGACGGGGTTTATTTGATGTGAAAAATCAATTCTACGCCGTCGGAAACACTTTGTCTCGTACAACAATTCTCAAGTAAAGAAATGAAATCGGGGACATACTTCATACACAAATAAAATTATATAATTCATATCTGTCGAAGCTCGAAAATGTTACAATATGGAGTTAATAAAGAAGCTACAAAAAGAGAAGTTTATAGAAAAGTTAAACCAAAGCTGAAAAACGCCAGGTTAGATAAAGAGCAATATGGATCGTCAACATCGAGTTGTAATGTAATGAAGTTGGGAGGAAGGGGGGAGGGAATCAGTTTTGAAAGATGACAGAACATGTAAATTTTCGTATTGAAAATAGAACGTTGGGCAACACGACGCCCGGGAAGGAAAACAAACTCTATCGACATGACAGGTAGCAGGAGTGTCGCCGCACACATCTCTCTGACATTTCAAGTCAACTCGGAGGAGATTGTCCAAACAGAATTGTAATCATTGTAAAAGGTTATGTCGTATCCCATAGTTAATATATACAAAAAGGCGCTCAAATAGCACTTGATTAAACGTGTATTGAACGCAACCAGCCGACCGAGACGAGCTGCAGCCCGTACCCTCCAGAGCAGGGAACCCCTGAACAATAACTTACAGTACCAGTAGTCGGCATAAAGTGTGCACTTCGTCATGGCTTGATTAGAACTTCCTCGGTTTTAAGGTCAGTGGTAGCACACAGCTACCAACTCGAGCTCTATTCTCCACACAATATTGGAGATTTTTTCCGTCTTTATGGAATTTTTCATATCTTTAGAAGGCTTCATCCCAAGTTTTTATCAATCTTTTTGAAAGTTAATTTCACTTTATAAAGATTTTTTTAATTCGGTGAACATCCATGAATTGTTCAGGTGTAATTTATCTAAATTCGATGGTGTTTGGGTAATGGGAAGTGTCATAAAATTGATTAGTGAGATAATAGTACATTATGCAACGAGCCTATAATGGTAGTAATTAAGACGCGAGTATGTTTGTTTATGAAACGAGCGCAAGCGAGTTTCATAATTTTCATACGAGCGTCTTAATTACCATTATAGGCAAGTTTCATACGACTTTTTATGCTCGACCATATTTCTAACTTGAAATTATTTATAAGTATTCATGTTATGGTTATGTAAGTGAGGAGCGGAACTGACCTAAATTGTGAGATGTGCGCAGACGCGAAAGTATTGATTTTTTCCGAGGAACGAATGTGTCATTGACCTTGATATAATCTAGAGAATAACATGAACATTAATTTTGATATAACTTGGAAATTGATTTAGAATTGAAAAACGAGATGACAAATTGAATTTATTTGAATATTATTTACAATTAACGCTAATTATTATAGTAACAGAACATAACCTTCTGCGACAGTATTGGATTTCCAGCCTCCGTGACGTTTCCCTAGTTGTCTTTCGATTGAATATCTGAGAATAATCGAAAACCTGAACTTTAATGAATAGGTGTACTTTAATGGCATGCATTAAAGGACTGCTACCAGGTGTATAATTACTATATTTGGGCATGGTCGAGCATAAATTAAAATTAAACTTCGAACCCTTATTGCAAACAATTTTCCACATAAGTAAAAGACATAAAATGCTGGCATTCATTTGTTTTTTTAGAGTTAAGCCCACTTTATACATTTTTTAATACTGTGAACATCCATGAACTGTTCAGATGTAATTAATCTAAATTCGATGGTGTTTGGGTAAAGGGAGGTGTCATAAAATTGATTAGTGAGATAAATGAAAATTAAATTTCGTATCCTTATTGCAAATAATACTTACTTACAAATGGCTTTTAAAGGAACCCGCAGGTTCATTGCCGCCCTCACATAAGCCCGGCATTGGTCCCCATTCTGTGCAAGATTAAGCCAGTCTCTATCACCATATCCCACCTCCCTCAAATCTATTTTAATATTATCCTACCATCTACGTTTCGGCTTCTCCAAAGGTCTTTTTCGCTCCAGTCTCCCAACTAACACTCTATATGCATTTCTGGATTCGCCCATACGTGCTACATGCCCTGCTCATCTCAAACGTCTGGATTTAATGTTCCTAATTATGTCAGGTGAAGAATACAATGCGTGAAGCTCTGCGTTACGTAACTTCTCCATTCTCCTGTAACTTCATCACTCTTAGCCTCAAATATTTTCCTAAGAACCTTATTCTCAGAAGCCCTTAACCTCAATTCATCTCCCTAAGTGAGAGTCCAAGTTTCACAACCATACTGAACAACCAATAATATAGCTATATAACTGTTTTATAAATTCAAACTTTCAGATTTTTTGACAGCAGACTAAATGCCTTTTTTTTTAAATTCAATGAACATCCATGAATTATTCAGATGTAATTTATCTCTAAATTCGATGGTGTTTGGGTAAAGGGAGATGTCATAAAATTTATTAGTGAGATAAATGAAAATTAAACTTCGAACGCTTATTACAAATAATTGTATACACAAATAAAATACATAAAATTCTTGTATTAATTTGTTTTTTACACACTCACTTATAGAATTTAATTTGTGTATTCGCCTGAGGAACAAATCTACATTTGTACAAAAGCGACTTAATCCTCTTTACCCGAACATCAACAAATTAGCTCTTATAAAATCCACATGGTTTCTTTGAGCTATTCCTTATATTTAGGCCTAAATTGTGAGTTTAAAATGCAATTTTATTAACAGTGACCCACATGTGTATTCAAGAAATTTGAAAACGCATGTAATAGCGAAGAGAAAGAATTTACAAATTTTCGTAACTGGAGATACCTGGTTTTCTCAAACCACGGATTCCCTAAATACGGTTTTCCAGCTGATGAAAGCAAATATTTTATATTTCAAAATATTGTAAGTTTAAATTCGCAAAACAACGCGAACTTTTTGTTTTTAGCACGAATTTCAAATTATTATTTTTGAAGAAAAAAATTTGCTTTTCTGTACGACATTTTAATTAAATGTATCCGAAGAATATTGAATTTATTATTCAAACCCTATTTCAATACATAATTTTTATTCTATTAAACCCGGATTTGGAGTGATTTTATTTTTAAATATGAAGTAGAAATATCCCGAGTATTTTGTGGTGTCTGTTAGTTTAGACCAATATTATTCACACATAGAATGAGAGACTTACACAAATTTTTCTAAGCTTCGTCGATAGAAAACTGTAAGTATTGTTAAAATGTACAGAGAATTTAAAATTCCTTTGATGATACAGGCCTCAGATCTTTGTATAAATATAGGGTTACAGTAACATAGCGACGAGAGTAAAAAAAAAAAAACATATTTTTAATGTGAAATAACAGCGAATTTATGTTTTTGTGCGAAAAAAATACAGAAATGAAGCAAATTGTTTTTACCGAAATTTAAGACTTTTATTCATCATAAAATAAAATCACTATTCATAGGCCTAACTTATTTCATAAAATATTTATTTAAACTTTGAACATGTAATTTCTGGAGCCACATTATTATGGTAGGCTCCGAGTTCAATTCCGAATGATGACGGGATTTTCTCATTTCCAAAATTTTCAGAATGATACCGGGGTTCATTCAGCCTTTTGTCAAATTAAGTACCGGTCGGAGCGTGGTCCCGACCACATCTCTGCTGAGACCATGAAATTAGGGCTCCATGCCCCCATACGTCTTTATAGTGAATAACTTCCAGGACGGCCCTGGGATGTAGCCCTAGTCAGTCTCTTGTCACATTGATCACCTGTTCTTTCCGAGGTCAAAGAAGCACGTGAGATCTATGTATGAACCTTCGGATTCTCTAAAAGCAATAAGTAAGTAAGTAAGTAAGTAAGTATTATTATTATTATTATTATTATTATTATTATTATTATTTTTATTATTAGTTGGGGTATTTGAACACAAAGTCCTATACTATGTGGAAGGAAAAACTATTATTATTTAGTCAAGTATCCGAAGACAGGTTTGAACCTCGTGACACCAATAAGGCATCACTCATGAGGCAACTAAGCCAGGAAATAATGGGGTAGGGTAGCAGTTCCTTTGTCCTTAAAATGTTGTGGACTGTAATTTCCCGAATAAAATAAATAAAGACACAATATTTCACTTCATGTACAATATTCTGTAAACGATCCCTAGATTTCAAAGCTCGGATGCGTGGGCGAGAATATAAAAGGTTACGTAAGCATTAACACAGTCAGTTTTTATATTTAATATATTCTATTAAGGATTGTACTATCTCAGCAACTTCACCGCTACGAAAATCATGTAAATATAATTATACAGATTGATTACACAACTTTTAACACTGTATCACTTCGGAATATGTATGGTAAGACTTCCCTGTGTTTAATTTCAACATACCTCGTTTACATGTTTCGACCTATTTATGGGTCATCTTCAGAACTGGTCGTTGTTGGTCTTGGCGCCACTTGTTCTGTTTCCTGTGAGGTGTGTTCCTGTGGTATAGTGTAGAGTCAAAGAGTGTGTGTGTGTTTTTTGAAGTTGAGTTGTGTGTTGAGAATTTCGTTGGGATGTGTTTTTGTGTGTATGTATATTTCATATTGTTCTAGTGTGTATAGGTTCTGGCTTTTTGGTTGGATGTGTAGTATTTCCATGTCTGTGTTGATGTCTCTGTGGGTGTGGTTAGCATTTGTGATGTGTTCTGCACAAACAAACAAACAAATACAACCACACAAGCGTATACAAACTCAAATGCAACAACTTCTACATAGGACAGACAGGCAGATCGTTTCAAACACGTTACAAAGAACACATCACAGCCATAACAAAATTACAAAACACCTCCACATATGCAGAACACATCACAAATGCTAACCACACCCACAGAGTCATCAACGCAGACATGGAAATACTACACATCCAACCAAAAAGCCAGAAACTAAACACACTAGAACAATATGAAATATACAGACACACAAAAACAACCCCAAAGATATTCTCAACACACAACTCAACTTCAAAACACACACACACTCTTTGACTCTACATTATACCACAGGAACACACCCTCACAGGAAACAGAACAAGTGGCGCCAAGACCAACAACGACCAGTTCTGAAGATGACCCATAAATAGGTCGAAACATGTAAACGAGGTACGTTGAAATTTAACACAGGGAAGTCTTACCATACATATTCCGAAGTGATACAGTGTTAAAAGTTATGTAATCAAGATGTATAATTATATTTACATGATTTTCGTAGCGGTGAAGTTGTTGAGATAATACAACTCTTAATAAAATATATTAAATATAAAAACTGATAAGGTTAATGCTTACGTAACCTTTCATATTCTCGCCCACGCATCCTAGCCTTAAAATCTACATCTACATTTAGAGAATATCGTGCATGAAGTGAAATATTATGTCTTTATTTATTTTCTTCGGGAAATTACAGTCCAGGGCAAAGGAACTGGCTACTCTACCCCATTATCTCCTGACTTAGTTGCCTCATGAATGATGCCTTATTGGTGTCACGAGGTGTTGACTAAACAACAACAGTTTTTCTTCCACATAGTATTGGATTTAGTGATCAAATAGTAATAATAATAACAACAAAAATAATAATAATAATAATAATAATAATAATAATCCGTGGCGCCACAGCCCTTGAAGGGCCCAGACCTACCATCGGCTGCTGGCATCATGTTCACATGCCGAAGCAGAAGTGGACGATCATCCAACCAGAGTGGAGGTAGTCTATCGTGGTGTTTTCATGAGAAAATTCTTCCCTCATGAAGACTCGAACCAATGCGCATTCCGTAACGCGAGTTCTAGGCAGGATGCCTTAGACTACGATGCCACGGCGCAGGACTAGTGATCAAATATCCCAACTAATAATAATAATAATAATAATAATAATAATAATAATAATAATACTTACTTACTTACAAATGGCTTTTAAGGAACCCGAAGGTTCATTGCCGCCCTCACATAATCCCGCCAGCGGTCCCTATCCTGTGCAAGATTAATCCAGTCTCTATCATCATACCCCACCTCCCTCAAATCCATTTTAATATTATCCTCCCATCTACGTCTCGGCCTACCTAAAGGTCTTTTTCCTCCAGTCTCCCAACTAACACTCTATATGCATTTCTGGATTCGCCCATACGTGCTACATGCCCTGCCCCCATCTCAAACGTCTGGATTTAATGTTCCTAATTATGTCAGGTGAAGAATACAATGCGTGCAGTTCTGTGTTGTGTAACTTTCTCCATTCTCCTGTAACTTCATCCCGTTTAGCCCCAAATATTTTCCTAAGCACCTTATTCTCAAACACCCTTAACCTATGTTCCTCTCTCAGAGTGAGAGTCCAAGTTTCACAACCATACAGAACAATCGGTAATATAACTGTTTTATAAATTCTAACTTTCAGATTTTTGGACAGCAGACTGGATGATAAGAACTTCTCAACCGAATAATAACTCGCATTTCCCATATTTATTCTGCGTTTAATTTCCTCCCGAGTGTCATTTATATTTGTTTCTGTTGCTCCAAGATATTTGAATTTTTCCACCTCTTCGAAGGATAAATCTCCAATTGTTATATTTCCATTTCGTACAATATTCTGGTCACGAGACATAATCATATACTTCGTCTTTTCGGGATTTACTTCCAAACCGATCGCTTTACTTTAATAATAATAATAAAAATAAAGGAAAACATAAAATTTAATATGACAAATTGAAATTAAAATTCACAACACTTATTATTTAGTACAAAATAGTTGTATTGTTTTCACTCACTTTTATTAGTAATAGCTATCATGTGAACGACGTACGTTGATATTTAACACAGGAAGTCTTACCATACATATTCTGAATTAAATATAATTATGTGAGAGATCAAGCCTTTTGCAATGACCTCCGGATAAAATGTTGCATCTCCACCAATTTTAAGCAGTAGGCTAAGTACAGTTCACTGCACGATACTCAGTTGCTCACTTCTCAAGCCGGAGATGGTATCTGTTGGCTCGATGTTGTCTGTACTATAATCTGTTTGCTACTGTTAGCTGCATTGTGCACCGGATCCCTCTCTCCTTACAGAAAGCAAACCGTTCCTACCTCCCCTTTGCATAATTTTTTAAAGGGCTGATGTATCGAGGGATTTAATGGATGAAGGTATTAGGGGTTTGCGAGGCAGGGGTGGGGGTGATGATGATGGCAGTGGAAATGTTAACTCTGTCTCAAGTGGTCATCATTTAATTTCCCACTGCAAACAATATGTCATCCAGAACAAGTAAGTATGCCAGTCACCAAACTAAGTAAAGGTCTGCTCTGGGCGTATGTTCCTTGTTTGTATAGAACGTCCCGCACAAAAGCGACCTAAACGCCGGCTGTTGAAAGTTAATCTCCGTAATTACATGTTACACAAACTTCCCCTCTCGCCATACCCTCCTGTGCGTTGGCTGCGAGAGTCAGGATTTTTATAACTTGTATACTGGTGGAATAATGAACACAGATGGCATTGAATCAGTCCTTATGCTAAGCCAATACACTGAACATTACGTCGCAGAATTATTAGAAGAACATTTTTTAATATTGACTATTACACTTTTACTACGTCATATTACTGTTGATCAATAAAACGGTATGAGGGAAAAGCTTCATCACTAGAGTGAACTGCCACCATTTTTTATTTAAAAATATATATAGAAATATTTTTTTAATCGTAAATCCCATCGCACCTCCTCATACTCATCCTCTTTCACAATAGTCCTGCCAAGACTCTGGAATTCGCTACCTGCTAGCATCAGGGACTGTCGAAATAAAATTGAATTCAAACGCAAACTTACTAGGCACTTGGTCAGTAATTGAGACTCGTTCAGACATGGTTTCTTGTAAACAGTTCTCTTAATCTATCACAAAATATTTCAATATCCGGTAATTTCATCACTATAGAATTTTGTTGTTCTAGGTTTAATTTGTAGTTCAGTAAATACAAAAATATTCTTTGTTCTTAACTTCAATGATAAAATGTCTAGCATTCATTAATCAGGTAATCTTGTCGTACTTTAATTTTTATTGTAATTGTAATTGTAAATTTAATATTAATTGTAATTTTATTGTTCATATTATAGTTGTAATCCCCTGGTAGAGGGGCAGAGAAGGCCTGACGGCCTTATCTCTACCAGGTTAAATAAATAAATACTACTACTAAATACTACTAAAATAATTTTTTTCATATAGCAGAAAGACAGTGTTTTACACATACTAATTTTCATTATTGTACAAGATACAGTAATAGAGGGAAAAAAATCTTGAATATTTCCAAAATGTTACAGCTGTAAGCTGTACAAAACCCTTAGCATAGGTATTTGTCTCCCCTGAAGCCAATAGTCTGTGCATATTAAATTTATAATTATTTACCACGAGAATTGTTTGCTGATTCAAGATTTCACTCAGTTGCGACATGTTTTGTTGAGAGGTACTGCTACAGGCAATACAGAAACGTAGAATTGCCGTAACACTAACAATCACACATCGCCCAAGGCTGCACATCGCCATCTTTCGCAGGGTTGCCAACAGTCGGTGCATGAGAATTGGTTTATCCCGTGAATATTTCAGTCAGTCGTGTGTACGAGTAGTCGATGCATGAGAATTGAAATTGGCAATATATTTAAGCCGGGGACGAGATGGGTTCCTGGATTAACGAAACATATTTCAGCTGGGGACGAGACGGGTTCCTGGATTAACAAAACATATTTCAGTCGGGGACGAGACGGGTTCATAGATTAATGAAACATATTTCAGCCGGGGACGAGACGGGTTCCTGGATTAACGAAACATATTTCAGCTGGGGACGAAACGGGTTCCTGGATTAACGAAACATATTTCAGTCGGGGACGAGACGGGTTCCTGGATTAAAGAAATATATTTCAGCCGGGGACGAGACGAGTTTCTGGATTAACGAAACATATTTCAGTCGGGGACGAGACAGTTCCTGGATTAACGAAACATATTTCAGTCGGGGACGAGACGGGTTCCTGGATTAACGAAACATATTTCAGCCGGGGACGAAACGGATTTCTAGATTAACGAAACATATTTCAGCTTGGGACGAAACGGGTTCCTAGATTAACGAAACATATTTCAGCCGGGGACGAAGCGGGTTCCTAGATTAACGAAACATATTTCAGTCGGAGAGGAGACGGGTTGTTTATTTACAGACTGGGGACGAGAGACGCTTCGCCGAGAAAAAGAACAAAAAGAAGTGAAATTACAGTTCGTGAGAGGAAGGAAAGTGACTGACAGCTCCTCGGTACATACTTTCCATCCCACTAATTATATATTTCTGCATCCTAATTCAAGGTTAATAGCAGCAAATAGAAAGCCCAGCAGCTTATTCTTAGAGCCAATATCTTGATGACTACCAATCTGGTTTCCGTGCAGGACATAATACTACTACTGCCCTTTTAAAAGTGATTGAAGACACTCGAGAAGCCAGCGACAGAGGAGAATTAACACTACTGACATTACTAGACTTCAGCAAAGTTTTCGACACAGTTGACACGGAACTCCTTTTATGCAAACTAAAAACTACAATCTTTCTAACAGTGCCGTTGTTTGGTTCGATTCCTACCTTCGCGAACGCCAACAATGTGTATCAGCCGGTGGTCATTCTTACAATTGGCGTACCGTCAAGGCCGGAATCCCTCAGGGCTCGGTTCTTGGGCCATTACTTTTTACGCTTTATATAAACGACGTAACAAAGATCTTAAAATATTCAAAACACCACCTATACGCTGACGACTTACAACTTTACATTCATTTCCGAACTTGTACAATCAATGACTCTGTGACCAGAATTAATGAAGATCTAGCATCTGTAGCTCAATGGGCGCAAAAATTTGGACTCAGACTAAACCCAGACAAATCACAAGCTATAATAATGGGCCACCAACGAGCATTAAACAAAATAGATCTAGCCACTGTATCAAATACAAAAATAAATAATACTACAATTACATATAATAAGACAGTAAAAAATTTAGGGGTATATTTAGATTCAAATTTAAATTTTCAAAGTCAAGTGACTTACATATGTAAGAAAACTTTTTCCATAATTCATTCCCTCAAACACTTAACCAATGTTTTACCTCTCAGCCTTAAAAAGAACCTGATCCAAACTTTAGTGATGCCCCACTTCGATTATTGCGATTCTTTATTCACGAATCTAAATACTGATCTTGCCCATAGACTACAGCGTGTTCACAATATCTGCGTTCGTTTCGTTTGTAACATTAGAAAATTCGATCATGTAACACCGTCACTAGAATTGTTGTCTTGGAGTCCACTTAAAGAAAGAAGATTCTTCAACTCTCTCTTATTACTATTTAAAATCATCCACACCTCCACACCCTCTTACCTAGCATCTCGTTTTGTTTACCTTTCACTACCTCGAACCCGGAACATGTACCTTCTCTCTATTCCTCTGCACAGAACATCCTTCTACTCATCATCTTTCAGCATATCTATTCCACGCCTCTGGAATTCTCTCCCTGACCACGTCAGAGACTGTCGGACAATATCAAAATTCAAATTTAAATTAAAAATCACATTCTAGTTCGTTGAATTGTTTGTTGAACACATGTCAGGTTGCGCAACTTTACTTTAACCCATGACATATAGTAAATATTGTAACTATGCTGTTGTAAAATTGAAAATTAATATGTAATGTATTTATTATTATTATTATTGCTATTATTATTATTATTATTATTATTATTATTATTATTATTATTATTATTATTATTGTCAGTTATCAATATCATCATTGCTATCTTTGTTTTCTTTCTTTTCGTTGTATTAGCTCGATGAGAGCACTATAATGTACTTTTGACTCTGTTGACCCTCTATAGGGCTTTAACTTAATTTGTATCATTTTCATCAGTGTTTGTATTTCTTTTTGTATTTATATGTGCTATCTGGTAGGATGGAAGAGAAGGCCCTATGGCCTTAATCCTGTCAGATTAAATAAATTATTATTATTAATATCCACACTACATGGTATTATTTTAGGTGATTATAGAAACGGGCGTAATTGCCAGTTCTTTTTGTAAGTAGGCCTACCACAAGGCGTATTTTTGAAGTAGTAAAGTTGTTTGTGTGGTTTGTGTCGTTTAGGTTAGTGTTTACATTTCTTGTCGTTATAGAAGTGGTTAAGTATTCTGCAATGTAAGTTTAAAACCAATTACGGAAATTAATTTAAAGGGAAACTTCGCTACGTTAGAGTGAGGCTCAGCACATTTGTTAAAGGTAAGAGAGACGTAAAATGAGAATGAGAAAGAGGTATGAACAAAAGAAAAGGGAGGAGCGGGAAAAGGAAGAAAGTATAAGAAGTAAATGGAGAAAAAGAAGTGGAATGGAAATAAGCAGAGGAAACAAGATTGTAGGAAGATGAGAAAGATACCTAAGAAATTGATATGAAACATATAAAATGTGAAAAATGAAATTAAAATGTTGCTGTGAGAAGATGAAGAAGGTGATTACAAGAAGAGGGGAGGAAGAATATGAAGAAGAAGAAAAAGGGGAGGAGCATAAAGAGTTAAATGAGGAGAAATTATAATCTGTACATTAAATAGCAGTGATTTGAGCCAGATTACACTGCTAATGGCAGGTTCACAATAAACCGCGAACGGTAACTACAACGAGAACGAAAATAATGTTAAAATAAATGTATTTAAATGTCAACATTAACAATAGTTCATTGTGAATGCTCACATTTAAATACATTTATTTTAACAATATTTCCGTTCTCGTTCTCGTTGTCGTTTCCGTTCCCGGTTTAGTGTAAACCAGGCTTAATGCAAGTGTAACGACTACAGCAATGACTTGAAATAGCTCTGTCAGCTGAAGGATTCTCTCCACTTCTCTCCACTCATATAAATTGAGGGAAAGAAGACAGAGGACGGACACTGGAAAGTTTTCTTTTCTCAATTGTACGATCAGGGACTGGAATGCTTTACCTGCAGACTTACTAAAGGCTTTACCAACAACCAAAAACGTATTTAAAAATAGCCTTAAGGACTTTACTAATAGACGATAATTATACACAGTATGTAAAGGATGTAAATGATATTTTGTTATTGAAGTGTTGTATCAGTGAAGAATTATGTTGTGTCAGTGAAGTGTGTTGTGTCAGTGAAACGTGTTCCTGTCAGGGAAGCTTTATAGTTTATAGTGGCAGTGCAAAGTATTTGAACAGTGAAATGTTTTTAAGTGTTAGTGAAATCAGGATAGAATCAGTGAAATGTGTCGTAGTTCCAGTGCAGTGAGTGAGATGACAGCGAAATGAGTGTAATGTTGAAAGGTACTTGTGCAGATATGAACATATCATACTCGTGGGTTTTAGTTCGAACTTAGATTTAAGATACAAATTAGATTTATTTTATATGTCATTTTAAGTGATCGTGCTTCATTTAATAATTATTGTTAGTATTAATTATTGGTATTATTATTAAGTGTATTCTTAATTAACAAGTTTATTACTGTCATTATTGAGTGTAATTAGTTACCACTGCCACCGGGTATATACCCATTGCAGTGTGAATAAATACATACAAAGAGTCTGGCGATTGATCATCAGTTGAACAATTCGGTTCTTTTCGACATTCAGCCGAGTTTATGACTCAAACCCTAGCGTTCTGGTCTTCCATCCAGATAGCCCGAGTCCCATCCCCGGTCAGATCGTGATGGAATTTGTGGCGGACAAAGAGTTTCATAACGTTTTTTATATAATATTCCCGTTTCCCTTTATCACTCCACCAACACATTCCATCGTCTATTATTCCCCTTTTAGGAGAGGCCACGGACTGGGACGTCCTCACACCAGGCCGCTCGGGTTGGCGCATTGTACTATCAGGGATTGAATGTTGTGCATGAGCTAATGCCCACCGCATTACAGATTCCCCTGCGCGCCGCCTCCGAACTCCCCTACAGCCTATATAATCCCTTTGCTTTTTCATGTAGGCCTCATCGCGGTCCCTCAACTCCGGTCCCACGAGTTACCATGAGCCCAGTGGAGAGCCTACGGTCCATAGCGCTACCACCGACAACGAATGACCACATATCCACGGAGTCCAAGTTCAGCGGCGGCCCGCAGGCGAACCTACATCGGAACAAGCCCGAAACCTGAAAGAAACGGAGATGATGATGAAATAGAGGAAGTGTAATTATGATGGCGAAATGAGTCCGAGGTCCAACACCGAAAATTACTACAGTGCTTCAATTGGTTGGGGAAATTCATGGATAAACCTCAACCTGATAACTTTCCCCAACCAGGATTTGAACACGGGTCCTCTCATTTTACGGTCAGACGTGCTAGCGGTTACTCCACAGTAGCGGACAACACATTCCATCTTCGACCTTCCCCTCATTTTGTATATCAATTTCCGGTAGTTAAAAATAGGCTGGGATGAAGGCTTCCGATCCTGTAGTCATGTCTGAGACCTGAGTCTGTCAGTTCTATGCAAACCTGTCACTAATACTACAGTCCAGTACATACAGTCACGAAGCTCAATACATAGGAATATGCATCCAATGACAGTTAAACTTTAGTTGCTAGCCGTTAGGATCGCTACTATCGCGTCATCACAGAGACTGCGAAATAGTACCGGCACAGTCTATTGTTCCTGGTCCTCTCAGTTGCTAACCGCTTGGAGCGCTGTATCGCGAGAAATGCAAACAATCACCTCAAGCTTCGTGACTGTATGATATTAGACTATGCCAGTCGTGGCGAAAATGTGATCATGCGCCGAGCCACTGTGTAACCTGCAACGTGCATAGCATCTATGGAGAGAGGCGGACACCCGAAGGGGAAGTGAAGCAACTGCTTGACTTATTAACGGATTTTCATTTTCCTTACGTAAAGCACTTAAATATAGGCCTAATTTTATACAGTATAAGGTTACAAATTAATGTTCAGTACATGTAACGAAGAAAGAAATGAACAAGAAAACATAGGACACAATATCACAACCTAAAATTAACTGTCTTCAGAATGTTTCTGCGATAGAGTTTCAACATCGGGAATTATATCACTTACTGCCAGTCGTAGTTCATCACGAAGGTATTTGTCTGTCAGTCGTGACCTAAATTTGGTTTTTATTATTTTCATTGTTGAAAATAATTTTTCATAAACATGGCTTCAACAAAGCTTCTGATATTTATTTTTGGCAAAGATTTGAAAAGTTCGACATTTGTCAAGTCCTTACATCTAGCTTTCATTTAACATCACATAGTGAATCTGTGAATTTAAATTGAAGATCTAACCGCATTATTCGTACATCTGCTGAAAAAGGATCGACGTACAGAGATGTTGATGATAATGATAATAATAATAATAATAATAATAATAATAATAATAATAATAATAATAATAATAATAATAATAACACTTAACCTTTTAATGTTTCATGAGTAACATGCAGTATAATGCTGTTTTATGTTATACAACCGTTTCCTCGTAATACTTGTGAACAAATCATACATTTAATATTCTCATCATATTTGGAGCAAAAGAAATGGGTCCTCCCATCCTCCTTGAAACTTTCGATTTTGTAGAGGTATATGGTTTCGAGAGAGACATTGCGACGATACGCCACTCGCAGGTCAGAGACAAATACAAATGGAACGGAGTTTGACTCCAGTGAGTGAGAGGGTGGGGGTTGGGGGTGGTAGGAAGCAAGAGAAATGCATAGCTATCATTACGAGCCACAATGTGCTCTTCAGTCACATTTTCGCCACGGCTGGACTATGCAAATACCATCCAGGCAGGGCAGGGCATAGTTGCGCCCCACGGTTAGGTAAGATGCAGCAGATAAAAAGGGTCCCTGTTTTGTGGGCATAGTTGCGCCCCGTTCCCATCAGGTAGATAAAAGGGCATGGCATAGTTGCGCCCCGATGAAAAAGCTAGAGAAAAAGACATTACGGGAACTCGAGCCTCGTAATCAACCAACCTTATTGATTTCTTATTCTATTTAATATTCATTATCGATACCGTTAAAATGAACACCATGAAGTTGGCAGTACTTTATTAACTGTTTTTTCTACTGTTTATGCTGTGATTATCGATAGCCTACTGTTGAAATGAACACCATGAAGTTGGCAGTACTTTATTAGCTGACATATTCAAATGAGTGAGCCGTTGGAATATGGGGCCTTAGCAATCTTGACATTTAATTAGTGATTTTCACACCGTCTGTGGCGTATATGAGGTTAATTTAAAATGAATGTTAAGTTTAGTGAAAAGGGTAAAGAGTTAATAATTTACAATGGTTCTAAGTTTCGATTTGCGAAACCCTGTACCGTAGGGTTAAGATATCGGTGTACAAACAAAATTGCAGTTCATTTATTATGTGTGATCGATAAAGAAAGTGTTCTTTTAAGTAACAAAAGTGATCACATGCTACCTGATTTCAGTGCGCTACCACTATAGACCTAATATTTTTAAGTAGGCCTAATTTATTTATTTTATGACAGTCACTTTTGTGTGTACTATGCCCAACGGGGCGCAACTATGCCATGTCCATTCTGCTACCTGATTTCTTCGGGGCGCAACTATGCCATGTCCATTCTGCTACCTGATTTCTTCGGGGCGCAACTATGCCATGCCTAGGCCTCCCAATTGACCGCGGGGCGCAACTATGCCATACCGTCCAGGCAACCTGTCGGACTTGGACAATCATCGCTAGAGCAAGCCAAAGTGTATGGATCGCTCCGATATCCTCTTTTTCCAGGAGTGCCATTGCCATGCAAGTTAGAAAACTGCAACCACCGACTGCTTCAATAGGCCCAGAAACTTAAAATCGTCAGATTCTTATTTCCATGCCTGCATTTTTGCACTGTTACCACCAATGCTGCTCCTCCAACGGTGCCCGCTGTATTGTTATAAGTGCATTTCGGATTGTCGAAGCTGTCTGCCCCATCCAATTAGCTGCCGTTAGTTCGACTCCCTCCGTTCCGGTCAAGTGGACCGTGACAGCTACGTGCGCGCCGCTTGTCACTCAACTTTCCGTTCAGAATTCGTAAGCAAACATCGGTCAGGCGGGCGCAGTACACTCCGAGCACACATTGTCTGGCCTGCGGCCGAACAGCCATGTCCACTGCGATGTCCGGCTGCTGAAGTTCAAACACATTCCTACTTGCAATTCAAGAATATGCTATGCATGTGTGTAAGCGTCGACAGATAATGAGTTACAGCTGGCGCCAGCGTTTTTGGCGTGTGTCCTAGAGTATAATGCCCAGTTTGTGAACATGTTCCTAGTGCAGCTCAGAATGGTACCACTTCCTATGCACGTCAGATAAGCCATTTGCCAAACACAGTTGTCAGACTGACTGCGGCAAAGGTAAAACATTTGTACTTAACGTTCCCATTACTTATTTCACACGCCAAAAACGGTGACGCGGACTGTACGTGCCGTTTTTGATACTCGGACTAAGCCGGCTGCACCATCCGGTGCACCATGTCTTCCTCTCCAACCAAATATTTTGGAACAATGCCTCTGGTGATAGTCTGGCGTACCTCCGAGAGCCACCTGAGTTCACAGCTCTATATTGAGGCTTCGTAGGGCTACATAGGCTTCTAACCTATGTACTGAGCATATACAAAATGTCAATAAGTAATGTCATTAACTTCAGAAGATTGTTCCTTGAGATATTTCAAACAAAATAGTGTAGTGCAATCTTGCTCGCTTTTGCTTTCTTTTGAAGATAAGTGTTTATGTTTTTGCATTATCTGTTTTGTTTTGTGTCGCTGTGATTGTAGACCTAAACGTTCGTGTTTTGTTTGAATGAACGTTATTAATTTCTTTTTCACTGTATGTATACATACTTATGGTGCCATGGAAGAGAACGCCTGATGACCCAAACACCACCAGAATAAATGTATTATTATTATTATTATTATTATTATTATTATTATTATTATTATTATTACTACTACTATTACTATTATTTTTGATTTGAGGAAGATGGGATATGTTGATAGAGACTGGATTAATCTCGCATAGGATAGGGGAGCGATAGCGGGCTTATATGAGGGCGGAAATGAACCTGCGTGTTCTTTAAAAGCCATAAGTAAGTAAGAAAGTAAATATTACTATTATTATAAGAACTTTTCGTTCTGCAAAGAATTTTACAATTTTACATTTGTTCGGATGAAATTTCTGCACATTTTAGGATAAAACTAAAATTATTTCAATTACTTATCATAATACACTGCTCTCTTAAATTGACTGAGCATGTTGGGAATTAAATCAATGGCTTTCCCAAAACATGCTATGAAATGTTTCGTATAAAACAATTTTTATCTCTAAAATGGAGCAAAAGCGAGAAAAATTGTATTAAATTTAGAATAACCACCTGAAATTAATTACATTACTTACGGTTCATTCTGTATATATGCATGTGTGAGTTCGGTATGTAGGATACAGAGTGTTTCAGGAGGAATGGCAATTTTTTAGGACATGGTAGTATGGACTATTCAGAGTAAAAATTTATGTAAACATCTGTTCAGTTGTCAGTGTGGATGTGTGTGTAGAGATCCAGCTGTTTTAATGTTACATATGAAAAGCCTTACATAATTTATGGAGAGACAAATGACTTACTGACTGATTATAAGTTTTACAAAAGTGATTACATGAACTATTATAGCCTTTAGGTCACAAATCACTTAAATCTAACGTTTCCCGGACTATGGCTCGGTCGCGGTGTTTACTTTCATTGGCCACCAAAGTCCCCGTACCTCGCTCGCTCACCGTTAGGAATTGATAAGCAAGGAGGCATAGTGATTCCAATTCTGCGGGTAGACAAACTGGATTTGGATTATCAAACAGTGGTCAGGTTCGTTAGTGTTCTCACGTCATTCAGTGTGGAGATCTTTTAGCGAAAAAGTCGTACGTGAAATGTTTGCGCAAATTTTAACTGTTTTCCGGAAGCTACCCAACTGTCTAAGCAATATGTCTTTGACTTTTTTTAAGAACTAGCATAAAACGGATTCAGTTTTAAACAACAAAAAAAGACAATATGCAAAGAGACCCCTCGCCGAATATCTAGAAGATATGCGAACAAGATTGTTACAAAGTCCAAAGTCAAATCTTTAAGAATGTTAGCGCAGGAACTAGGTATTGCAACAAGCTTATTTTCTAGGACTCAAAGTTTCATCCGTTGGTGTCTGTAGAAAACAGAGTGACTGGCGGCGAGCAACAAGCGAGCACCTTATCAGAGTCAAGTCTTATTTGCCTCATTCTGCTAAAGTTTATGTGCGATGTGTATGTATTTATGCGTGGATACTTTCCATTAAGTCGTACATAATTTTAAATTCTGCACTAATTAATTTAATCGTTTATAAACTACCGAACAATTAGTTGTGAAAAATTAGGCAATTAAAGACTACCTGCGATGCCTGAACAGTGGAGATCGCCCGCCTAAGACGACCTTCCCTTCTGTGCTTCTTCTCCGAAGTGGGTAGGAAACCCAAGTAAGGAACTGGCTCCACGAAGCAGCATGTATTCGTGTTTTGAACGGGTGTGTACTAGATATGATTAAAGTGTGTGATGGGTGATTTATGGAGGCAACAGGTAGACACAATGTGGCGACTCTACAATGATTATATCGATCTCGAGTCTTTTCATAACTTAGTCATAATAGATCCTTACTTAGAGATTGATCAACAGGACACCCAGCAGATATGAAATGGAACTGAAGTGTTGTTCATTGTCCAGACATGTTTGCTCCAATTGCACTTCGATTTCTTACAAGTAAAGGTGCACTTGCACCTGTTCATATGCTAGATGTACCTACAAGTATTTACGACAGTGTTCCACGCCTTATCTCTAATTTTTTAGTAGGTTATTTTACGACGCTTTATCAACATCTTCGGTTATTTAGCGTCTGAATGAGATGAAGGTGGTAATGCCGGTGAAATGAGTCCGGGGTCCAACACCGAAAGTTACCCAGCATTTGCTCATATTGGGTTGAGGGAAAACTCCGAAAAAAACCTCAACCAGGTAACTTGCCCCGACCGGGAATTGAACCCGGGGTTTTCCCTCAACCCAATATGAGCAAATGCTGGGTAACTTTCGGTGTTGGACCCCGGACTCATTTCACCGGCATTATCACCTTCATCTCATTCAGGCGCTAAATAGCCTAAGCTGTTGATAAAGCGTCGTAAAATAACTTACTAAAATAAAAAAATAAATAAAAAATACATTGAGATAGACTTGTATTGATATATTGTATAGAAAAATACGAATGATTGTAAAATATTATATTTTATATGAAATTTGACTGATGGTCTGCATATTTGAAAATTGCGTTACAAGTCACTAGGGTTACATTACTTTCTCAAAGTATTTCATGCATATCTCTTTTAGACCTGAATGTCTGTCTCAAACAATTTTCCATTGGATTCGTAATTCTGTAAATAGTAATTATTTTCCCCAGAAACATTCTGAAGAGAACTGCCTGCTGCTTTGTTTCATTTGTAATCTGATTTACGTAAGAAAATGTTTAAGAACAAAACCATGCAGTCGATATCGAATAAATAATTTTGTATTTTTCACATATCTATACCTGGTAAGGTTTATCTTGTCTCAGTAGCAATAAAACCAAGTCCCTTCAAATGAGGGTGGAGATTATAGGAGGGTTGTAAATTTTCAGTATTCCTTTCAAAACCTTGTTATTGTACAGGCTGCCGGAATTCAGTTTCTTGAAAGACAAGCTCAGTGACGGAACTACGCAGTACGAAGAGAGATTTTTGTTATTTTATTTTGTGCTACCGAATATACCAACTAGTTCCTTCCGCCACTGGATGGATGGACGGCATCGCTCCACTCATCCTATCCCATAACAACACAAACGAAATAAGACATATCTTCTTTCTCTCTTTTTTCACAGTGAGACAAGATTCATCACACAGGCTTTGATATTATTCTTACAATACAAATGTTTTATGTTATATGAATTTTTTTCAAATTACTTAAAGACACGAATTGAATTTGGCCATAAGTTAGATCGCCGGACATAGGAGAAACGGGTCAGATAGAATGAATTATGGTTTATTTAACGACGCTGACAACTGCCGAGATTATATCAGCGTCGCCGGTGTGCCAGAATTTTGGTCCACAGAAATTCTTTTACATGCCATCGACCTGGGCCGGGGTCAAACCCGCAACCTCGAGCACAGAAGGCCAGTGCTATACCAACTACGCTACCCAGGTCAACGGGGGATCAGATAGATGGCATTCAAAATCATTTTTCAGTACAGAGATGTTGAAAACGGTGAAAACCTCGGTATTTACTTTGAAGAATCATAATACATTTTCTTTACTCTATACAATATAAAGTAAAAATCGACCCTTATAATAATACCGTAGGCCCAGTTGATGTAAATTTTTTTAAGTAAGTTTTTTACGATGCTGTATTAACATCTTAGGTTATTTAGCGTCTGAATTAGTTGAAGATGATAATGCATAATGCCGGTGAAATGAGTCCGGGGTCCAGCACCGAAAGTCCAGCGAGTCTTGATGGGAGTCCACTTGTATGTAGGCAATAATTATTTCACACTTCTATCCACGAGTAGCATATATACAGGGACTGTTGTTTATTGCACATGCGCAGTGTGTTGTAAGCGAAACTTGCACAATAAGAGAGCTTCGAATTTTATTTCCGTATCTGTAGATGTAGTTTAATATTTATACACCGCATCAAAATTCTCACGGAAAGTAATTTCCGCTTTTGAGAGCTCTGAAGGGGTATGATAATGCTTGCAAATTAATGCCACCTTATCCTGTTGTTCATTAAATGTCTAAATTAGATTGGTTGTGTGGATATGTATATTGGAACCGGTAACGCTAGTCAATCAACAGTCAGAATAGTAAATTGGAGAGTAATCAATGTTACTCGTGCTGATCTAAATGGTGAATTACCAATTTATCCTCACACCCCTCAGTTATTGTTATGGACAGAATACAATTATGAAATTAGGGGTGGCAAAGGGAGAGATGGTAATGGATCTTTATGGAAGAAATGGGTGATCTATGTTTTCAAGAATTCTGAGACCGTCTTTTTTAGTCAGAATCCATGTTTTTCAACAATAAGAATATGTACTTAACCATTACTTATATAATAAAGAACAATACTAAATCTAGTTCAAAGAAAACAGTCTTTTCTGATATAATACATAGACCTAGTATTGTATTATATTGTATTGTATTTATTAACATTCCATGGTATTCATACATGCTTACAGCTAGAATATGGAACAAGTCAAAAAACTTAATACTATTATAAAATCTTAATTTATAGTCACAGTTTAGATGAAATATATACAGACGAGATTTACAATATAGTCTACTAGTACAACACAAAGTTTTAGTATCAATTTCATGAAGTGTTATTGAATGTCATGAATTCACCTACAGAATAGAAGGCGTGAGAAATTAGGTACTTCTTTAATTTGGAACTAAATAATTTTATGTTTTGAGTTTCATTTTTTATATCGATAGGGAGGCTATTAAAAATTTTTACTGCCATATAACGCACTCCTTTTGATAGCACGATAGACTTGCCGATGGAGTATGAAAGTCATTTTTTGACGTGTATTTATGCTATGAACTGTTGAATTAGTTACAAAGTTTTCACGATTACATACGAGGAAGATTATTAATGAAAAGATATACTGACAAGCCATGGGCATTATTTGTAGTTTTTTGAAAATAGTCCTACACGATTCCCTAGATTTGGCACCTACTATTATTCTAATTACTCTTTCTTGTAATAGAAATATATTGTTACTATCTGTGGAATTTCCCCAGAATATTATTCCAAAACTCATTACCGAGTGGAAGTATGCAAAGTATATTGTTTTTAAGGTATTTATACTTACTATCTTTTGCATAGATCTAATAGCAAAACAAGCTGAATTTAGTTTGGGGGTAATTTCTTTAATATGATGCACTTCATATAGCCTATCAGGGTTGTCAAATCGCCTGTATTACGTGTTCATACTACAAGCACTACAAACCCAAGAAGGTTCATTTTTCAGCAAGATAAAGTACAATCAACGCTCCTAAGGAAATGTTGTGCGGGTTCTCGATAGCACACAGTGCAGGCGTCTTGACATCCCTGTTATATAGGCTATGAAACGCTATTTTAAGATGACTATGCCGAATGTGGAAGTAAAGAAGATTAAGCAAAGCCTATTCTTTGTGAGATCTTTACGCAAAGCCAGTTATACGGTGATCAAAATGTAAGTCATACCGACTTCAAAGAAAAAAATAAATAACGATATCAGACGAGATTTATCCACTTAGAATTAGTAGGCCTATTAGGACACATGTTAACTTGTTTCTCATATTTAATTAAATTACCGCGTCTCATCTATGATAACTCTTTATATTGTACGTATAAATATATTCCTGTACACGAGAGCTGAAATCACGTAAATTTTTTTTTCAATCAGATTATGACGGATTTGAGGTGCTCTTTGAGTGATTCACAATGCAGCAAATCCAAAATACGCAATTCTTTATTAAAATAAACAAGGTTTTAATTATATATGACGCAAGTGCAACATTACGGGGTATGTACAGCCATAGAAAAAAGTGTTGTCGCACAAATACTTTATAAGTTCCAGAAAGGAGGCATTGCGCAGGATCAAAGGACGAGAGACCTGATTCACAAGAGGACTAGTTGAGGTAATAAAATTAGTTTTGTTTCGTTGTATGTCTGATCATGCGCACTGCCTTCTTTCTGGGATTTATAAAGTGTCTGTGCGACAAAATTTTTTTCTAAGACTGTACACCACTCGCTAGTATAAATCATTTAGTAAAATTTAAAATTTTAATCCCTACTTATCCTGAATTAGTTTTGTGCTGGAATTTGGTATAATCATTGGACAGTACTTCTAGATTGATAAACAGTTTTTAGAATCGAAAAACTTTTGTTGTTAAGTGTAATTATATGCGTATTTTTGAATTGGGGTGTGCAATTTGTGCAGCGAAAATTGGTTTCTCTGATATCTTGTACAATTTTGGATGTTTTAAAATGCTTTCTTCTGGATTTTATTCACACTGAGTGTGTTAACAAATTCTGCCCTTACCAATTAAATATAATTACTTAGTTACTTACAATTGCCTTTTAAGGAACCCGCAGGTTCATTGTCGCCCTCACATAAGCCCACCATCAGTCCCTATCCTGAGCAAGATTAATCCAGTCTCTATCATCATATCCCACCTCCCTCAAATCCATTTTCTTATTGTATGGATTCGTAACAAGCTGTTTTTTTTACGGTGATGGGTTGTTAGCCCTTCGCCCAACCCCCAAGCTGGAGGACCATCCCTTATCGGCTGTTCACGACTGCTTATTCAATATATTGGCAGCTACCCCCCATAACTGGAGGCCGTCTCCTCTATCTGCAACCTGAGGACGCGCCATGCCGTGGTAATAGGGACCTACAATACGTAGTAAATATAATTACAGTAAGAAATATTTTTTTCTGGATTGTTTGCTTTCAATTGTAAAATTAAATTTTTTGCATAAAGAATTATTAATGAGAAAAGAACTTTAAATGATAAAACAGTGCTAAAGATAAGGTTTGTTAACTCACTCATTATAAATTAATTAAGAAAGTATTAAAATGTTCAAAATTGTAGACGATGCAGGGAAACCAATTCTTCTTTCACAAATTTCACCCCCAAATTAGAAATATAATTAGGCATACCCCTAACAATAAAAGTTTTTTAGATTATAAACATTTTAATTGGAATTGCTGCTGCTGCTGCTGCTGCTGCTGCTGCTGCTGCTGATGATGATGATGATGATGATGATGATGATGATGATGATGATGATGATGATGAGGATGGCGACGACGATAATTTCGTTTTTCAGTCGATTTTCCATTAATGTTATTTAGATGGAACTAATTCAGAAAGATATTTACGCACACTTAATATAATTATGTTCATTCTCTCTATCTTTTTCATTCCACCACTTCTTCATTGTGTCTGAACAACCTCTATAGCCAGAAAGGATCATTATTCAGAATCAACAGTAAGTAATGTCATTAATTTCATAGAATTATTCTTTAAGGTATTTCAAACAAAAAAGTTTAATACAATTTTGCTCGTATTTGCTTCCTTTTTTCAGATAAAAATTGTTTTATATTAAACATTTCATAGCGTGTTTTGTGAAAGCCATTGATTTAATTCTCAATATGCTCAGTCAATTTAAGAACGTAGTGTATTATGATAATAAATGATTGAAAGAATTTTAGTTTTGTGCTTTCACTGTGCAGAAATTTGATCCGAACAAATATAGCTTTTCGTTCTGCAAAGGAATTTTAAAATGTTACATTTGTTCAGATCAAATTTCTGCTCATTTAAAGGAGAATACTAATATTATTTCATTCTCTTTTTACCACAATACACTGCGCTCTTAAATTGATAATAATAATAATAATAATAATAATAATAATAATAATAATAATAATAATAATAATAATAATAATAATAATAATAATAATAATTCTTTGTGAAACTTGGACTCTCACTCTGAGAGAGGAACATAGGTTAAGGGTGTTTGAGAATAAGGTGCTTAGGAAAATATTTGGGGCTAAACGGGATGAAGCTACAGGAGAATGGAGAAAGTTACACAACACAGAACTGCACGCATTGTATTCTTCACCTGACATAATTAGGAACATTAAATCCAGACGTTTGAGATGGGCAGGGCATGTAGCACGTATGGGCGAATCCAGAAATGCATATAGAGTGTTAGTTGGGAGACTGGAGGGAAAAAGACCTTTAGGGAGGCCGAGACGTAGATGGGAGGATAATATTAAAATGGATTTGAGGGAGGTGGGGTATGATGATAGAGACTGGATTAATCTTGCACAGGATAGGGACCGCTGGCGGGCTTATGTGAGGGCGGCAATGAACCTTCGGGTTCCTTAAAAGCCATTTGTAAGTAAGTAAGTAATTCTTTATTTATACTGGCAGAGTTAAGGCCATAGGGCCTTCTCTTACACTCTACCAGGTCACAAAGTATACAAGCAGTTAAAATTTAACAAAAGTTAAAGAACAGAATACTAACATATTACAAAAATAATAATAATAATAATAATAATAATAATAATAATAATAATAATAATAATAATAATAAAATAAGTAATAATAATAATAATAGCATAATAAAATCGACACTAAACAAGATGAAAATAATACCATAATAGAAAAAAAAGAAAGTAAAATACATTGGAATATAGTGAAAGCAACTCTTTTAGTACAAATGTTTAATATGGAAAAACGTACGGAAGAATATATCAAAATGGAATGTAATAAAATAATAATAAAAAGAAAAGAAATACGAAAAGTAAATAAAATCCACGATAAAAAGGCTATGATAATAAATTCATCGGTTGATAAAGAGAACAAAAAGGGGAAAGGAAGGAAAAAGAAATATATAACCTATATTTTTACAAAACTATGGCAGAGAAAAGGGCTTATAACTGAAAGGAATCTAATTCAAAAAGTGCAATTGACTGAGCATATTGGGAATTAAATCAATGCCTATGAAATGCTTCACGTAAAACAATTTTTATCTCGAAAAGGAAGCAAAAGGGAGCAAAATTGTATTAAACGTTTTGTTTGAAATATCTCAAAGAATAACCCTCTGAAATTAATGGCTTTACTTATGTTTCATTCTGTATAAAACTAGCACCAAACAATAGTTTCTTTATTAGGGTTTTTTTGTTCTGACCCTGAAGAAATAACCTATATGTTTCGTATTGCCTTTGAGTTGAAATAAAAATTCCTGGCATGTTATTGGATTAAATGTATTGCTTTATTTACGAAACAGTATCGATATCCGGAACGCACAAAGAAATACGATCAAGCCACGTACCGGCATTACACAAGTCGCGATACATTGTTCGTGGAGAGTGAAAGAGTCCTGGAAAGTGGTGTGAATTATTAATGGCGGCGATCGTATCGCGCTGTGTCGTTTGTTTGGAGGGGGGTTGACTTCGATTGAATAACCGTCATGACCGTAATACATAGAGGCGAGCCACAACATGCGAGTTATTCAGAATTTTCAAAATAACTTTATTGAAAAGAATGACGATAATGTCCAGTGTGCCGCTCTAGTTCTCGCACGAGTTATGGCTCTCAAACACAGAACGTGTGTTCCCGGCGTTTACGACCTAGCTCTGTGCTTCTGTTAACGATGTCTGTTTTACTAGAATGACTAGAATTATTGTACGTTTCTTGTAACAAATACAACGTAATGACACATCCAAGATAACGGTCTATACTAGTGGTTCCCAAACTTTTTGAAAGCGCGACCCATTTTTGGGCAAGACTACAGTTTGCAACGCCCCCCTTCCGTACCGTTTCTTGACTTCATTCCAAAAATACAAATCCTTGTAAAATCGTAAACTATTAGGGTAAGGTTGCCTATATCGCACTACTTTAGCATTTATAATTTTTATTCAACAATACAGTTTTTATTTTCTACATTCCTTTACAGAGATAGGCCTACATTCCCAGAACATTTAGCTTCCAGTATAACAATATATGATTGTAACCTACCTACTTGCTCATGTAACGCTTTGAGTATATCCTCAAGTTAAATATTTAGGCATTATTATTGACCAACATTTAAAATGGGACAAGCATATCTCCTTCCTGTGTAACAGATTGCGTAAAACAATCCACAAAATTTCCATTCTACGCTCTTATTTACCTGTTTATGTTCTGCGTACTGTGTACTTAGCTCTGTTTCAATCAATAATTCAGTACGGTATTTTAGGTTGGGAAGGAATGACAAAATCGACTCTCCATCCTTTAAATTTGCTCCAAAAAGAATTATCAAAATTTGTCTATATAAACCTTTTGATTACCCAACAAAATTAATTTTTAAGGAATTTGGTGTATCAGATCTTGAACAAATTTATAAACAAACATTGCTGATTTACTTCCATAAAAACCAAAATAAATTTAAATTTGATCCTCACGAATACCATACGAGAAAAAACTACAGTTTCTTTCTAAATACTCCCAAATGCCACACAACTGCTGGATTAAAACACAGCAGAAATTTTGGACCAAAATATATAATGCATTAATTAGAGCTTACCCTGAACTAAGTACACTGAACACACATAGATTTAAGAAACAAATCAGATTAATTATTTAATTGTTTAAGCTAATTGAGTTTAAAAATTGATACTCTAATATTTATGTACTTTTGGTATTTTCTATTTGTATATAGACCCTATTATTACATGCTGTATGTATTTTGCCATTTACTAATGTAATTGTGCTCAATGAACTCTCTTAATTTTGTGATATATTTTGTATAACTGATCTGAACTGCGCCCGAGCACGAGCTTCTGCTCTTTCGGGCTGCAATGCCTAATGTAGCTCAAGTGTGAAGTATTAAATAAATAAATTAAATTAAATGTAAAAAAGAATCCTTGAATTTGATTCAATATTTTTTAATTAGAATGACATTTTCGAAACACATGTCAATGGTGCCATTTAGGCAACTAGTTTACTAAATAGCACCTGCGGTTTCTTAAATCGCACCTCTTTATCAGCAGGGAAAAAAATGAAAGAAAGCTTTTAATATTGAACATATTGAACAGTATTTAATATGAATAATGTAATAAATGTAAATTACAAGTTTATTGAAATTAATGAAAGAGAGTAACGCTTCTTGAAATAAAATTGAAAAAAATAGAGCATAAATTACCTAACATGTAAACTGCCTGAATGCGCTTTTTGTTACACATTTGGCATGTGCTTTATCAGGTAGTTCTTCAGGATTTTCTCGAATCCATCAAAGAATTGCTTCATGCTATACGCTGTCTGAAATGGTTTGAAGATAGAAACATCTAAAAGCTGGGCCTATGAGCCTTATGACGAGGAAGCTGAAGCAAGAGCACACCATTTTCCCGAGAATATCTAACAGCTTCAGTATTTTTGGAATGGATCTTATAGGTGGACATACATAGAACAGATAATATTAAAATTTATTTGAGGGAGGTGGGATATGATCGTAGAGACTGGATTAATCTTGCACAGGATAGGGACCGATGGCGGGCAATGAACCTCCGTGTTCCTTAAAAGATATAAGTAAGTTAAGTAAGTATGGTGATCCATTCCATTTCATTCTTTCCATTTTGTTCCCTTTAATCTATTGTTTCATTCGTTTAAAATATTTTATACTCGACCATGCCGAAACGTAGTAATTATACACCTGGTGGCAGACCTTTAATGCATGTCATTAAAGTACACCTACTCATTAAAGGTCAGGTCTTTCAGCCAATGACGACTCAGGTTACAACTGTTCAACCAATGACAGGTCAGCTTTCTACCGTTATAAAACCGCAAGCATCGATTATTCTCGGATATGCAATCGAAAGAGAATTAGCGAAAAGTCACGGAGGCTGGAAATCCAATACTGTCGCAGAAGGTTATGTTCTGTTACTATAATAATTAGCGTTAATTGCAAATAATATTCAAATAAATTCAATTTGTGATCTCGTTTTTCAATGTCTAATTTAATTTCAATGTTATCTCTGTAGGTTCTTATGGCCTAGCAAGGTCAATGTGGATATCTGTTCCTCGGAAAAAATCAATACTTTCGCGTCTGCGCACATCTCACAACATACGGAACATTGCTGAAGGTCAGATACAATTAAAATTAATAATATCAAGTTAGAAATATGGTCGAGCATAAAAAGTCGTATAAAACTCGCCTATAATGGTAATTAAGAAGCTCGTATGAAAATTATGAAATTCGCTTGCGCTCGTTTCATACATATCCATACTCACTTCTTAATTACCTTCATTATAGGCTCGTTGCGTAATGTACTATTAAAGTTCTTAGCGATTAGCTATAGTATGTTAGTGATTTAAGCCTATACGTATTATGATCCCTATATCCAGCAACACAGCTTAACAACTCCATTGCTGAACTTCCAATTTTATATTTGTTGTATTTGTTGCGTGTCCAATTTTACAATCATTACTTGGCCATTGCTTTAAGAAGCAAAACTTGGAACGTTATCTTTTGGTCACTGATTATTTGTGAAAAAAAAAATTCCTATGTACTATAAAACTTTCCTTTAGCCTGAGACTTAAGGGGTCAATAATAAAATTTTCAGATATTCGAGGACTTGCAAGTAACGGTAAATGCTATAAAACTAGATCTTTATGAAGAGTATTCATATCAAAGGGAACTGAGTTCTGTTTTTTCCAAGTCGGTTATTTAACGATGCTGTATCAGCCACGAAGCTATTTAGCTTTGATGGAATTGGTGATAGCGAGAAAGTATTTGGCGAGATGAGGCCGAGGATTCGCCATGAATTGCCGAAAAACCCAACCTGGAAATCAGCACAATGCCGAGAGAAACTCGGAACAGCAGACAGAAGTCCTACCAGCGAATAGGAATTATAAAGAATGGACACTGAGCGAATTTTCCTATGTTTTGTTTCTCTGTGCGCCGGAGTTTAGTTCCACTTTCAAGCGCTAGAGGTTAGTGTAATCGAGCATACGCTAAGATAATAATTGAGTATAGAGTTGAGACACATGATCCAAACATCGCCTACATTATTACATAATCCAGTAACGCTTTGCTTCAAATAAATTCAAGTTAACAGCTTTTCCTTATTTCTCAGTGACAAACTAGTTGTAATAATATTTTTTTTTTTTAATATTTCAGATATAATAAATTATATTATAAAATAATATAATACATTATAAAATTAAGTATCGAATTCGTTTAATATTTGTATATAAAATAATATAGGTATATGGTTTTACTTCTCATAAGAGTTTTGTTTTTCCATTTTCAGTGCTATCAAATCATTACATATTTTAATTGTTGTTGGGGTCAACGTCTCAACTCTCATTATAAAGGAACTCTAGAGCAGGCCTGCACAAACAGCGCTCAACGAGCTCGCGCGCTACTTCGGAGCGGAGAGCCGTGTTTACCGCTCCCGAAACGGAGAGGAAGATACGCCAGAATGACATTGACTTGCTATAGGTAGAGGAGAGGGAAACGACCACTCAGCTATCTAGTGGCGTTCAGTGTGTAGGCCTATTCTCAGTAACTGTTTCACGTTGCTTACCTACTGCTACAGTACAGTATGGAGGAATCTAAAAGACGGAACATAACATTTAACGATTTACAGCTCGAACTTATTGATCTTCATTGTGACCTAAGGGCTAAAGATCGTTTGAATAATACCACTAGCCTGGTTGAGTTTTACAAGACTAAACATTAGCAATAATATCCACGACTACACAGGCTGGCTGTGAAAATGATAGCTATGTTTGGCTCAACATTTATATTTGTAAGCAACTCTTTTCTATAATCAACTTTAATAAAGGCAGACATCGAACATCTGTAACTGATGTTTCATTATCATCAGTAGGCTACTGTTCCTTTCAGTTGCCAACAGCATAAAACCTCGTTTTGATATAGTGATAAATAAAAATATAACAAAATGATATTGTACATTTAAGTAGCTATAGAATTTCTATTACTTCTGTAAAATAAATATTTCTTTATTAATTAATAATAATCGAAGATAGTTTTGCAAACACTGGACGGGAATTCATTTCATAGACACTCGTAATAGTACTTCCTTTTGTGTATATTTTGTACAAGATCACCCCTTCTTCCAGTCCACCCTTATACAGAGCGAAGCTAATATCTGTATTCCGCTCATGAGCTGTGAGCCGGCTCGGAGAGCGCAAACCTTGTGCAGGCCTGCTCTATAGTCTACACATTACAGTTAATGACGGATTTATTATTTTATGGATCCAATTTATTTTATTTGGGTACATAATGTACCTAGATGTATTAATTGTATGTGTTACATTTCCGCTGTGTCGACTGCTAGCTGGTGTGATGTCAATGCCAACACTAGGGAGAAAGCAGAATCTCACGCTCTAGCTGGCTTGAAGGTCATTGAAATCAGTCCGGCTACATCAAAGGTACCGACGCGAAGTGTCCATACTTAATTACCTATACGCTGGTGCTACCTTCTGAGCTGAGCCGGTGGCTAAGTGAACTTGTTGAAATTCACTCCATTCTAACGTTTATAAACTTGTGAATAATAAATTCTGTAGGTCTACTCTTTAAACTGAATAAGTGCAATGTATTACTACAAACAAAATAATATTTTTGTTAAGTCATAGTAATTTTTCATTGTGAATCACTGAGCTTTATATTGGGAACAGCTAGAGGTCTGCGGACCACAGTTTGAGAAAGGCTAACGTACACGAAGCTGACGTAATGAAAGCGATTTAGAATGTGTGGCTGGAAACTTTGAATTGGAACAACTGTCTCTGTGTCAACAACACATTATTCTACCTAAACCTCATCTGCCGATTTGTAGGTTTTACAGCCCGAGCTTTGTGTCCTCATTGACTCTATTGTACACTGAACCAACGGGTTTGCAAGAATCAAACCATCCAGGTCTCTCCTCTGTCAAAATTAGCAGATTCGTTTTTATCCTCTATCATACCCAGTCTATTTTCTGTTCTTCTTAGTGTCATATTTCATACTTGCTTTCTTTTTTAATATTATTTGTGTAACTTCTACTTATTTTCTAATAACACCGTTCTGCATTTCAGAAATTATTTTCTGTTGTTTTCAATCTGATAGGCGATTCTAAACGGATTTTTTGTGCTGAATTTGAAAATAATCTCCATTTTTCCCCATCACGTCAGGTTTTCAGACAATTAATGAATAACTAGAAATGAAATTATAGCTTTGTGAAACGTCATAATAATTATTTTCAACAAGAATTTTGTGAGAAAAACAAGGCCACAATTTGCTATTTGCCACTAATTAATCATTAATTAATATTAATTAATAATTATAAGCACTTTCATAACCTTACCTCAATATTGCACTTCAAATTTTGTCCTCCTTGACCTCCTTGCATGTTGTGCAGAGGAGTCCCTTTTTAACATCCAGCAGTAGTCCGCAATGTTTCCATTATGAGGGAAAACACGTTTAAGACTTTTCTGAGAAGAATCTATGAAGAACCTCCACTCTTTGGAATTATAGTTTATGTTATGAAATTTTAAGACGTCAGGGATGTCTTGGAAATACACTAAATTTTCTTGTTCAGCAAAAAAAAAAAAAAAAAAAAAAAAAAGGGGGGACAAGTTCCCTCTGACGATGCCAGTACCATGAAAATATGTACCTTCAGCTAATACTTTCTTTTCTTTTAACATAGAACCTAATAGTTCTGCTGATTCTTTAGGCAAATTTAAATGCCTCACTAAATCATTAAGCTCACTTTGATTAAAACATCTATCATCACCAGTATTGTCTGGTTCATAAGTATGATCCACTGGAGATTCAGTTTCTGTGCTTCTGGATCCAGATGGCAATGTATCTGATTCTGGGGGTAGCAGAACGGGAATATCAGGACAATGAGGTATGGGCCGAATGGCAGAGGGAATATTAGGATATAGAATATCTTTCTTGTTTTTAGCAGTATATTCAGCTAACTTAACTGTACAAAAATAACAATTGTCTCCATGATTTGTAGGTTCCCTCCAAATCATAGGGATACCAAAGGGTAATGACTTCCTTTTGCCATTTTTCCAACTCCTCAACTCTTCAACACAACTACGACATACTTTGTGGGGCACTAGGATTTGTCCTGGCCTCCTAACTTAATGCCAAAATATTGAAAGTAAGTATTCTTTACAAAAGCTGTTATATTCTGTCTCTGTTTTACTGACGTATATGACCCACACATATAGTAAAACAAATTTGGATCATTTACACAACCACGTTTCGACACTTTTATGAAACAACACTATTATGTTGTACTCTCGCATAAAAATGAGAACTCACACACTTCACTTTTGCACGACAACCAACAACACAAAACTAAACCTCTAATTTTAAAACAACTTTTAAAAGGGGATAGGTTTATTATCTCAGGAAGGAAATCTGTAGCCTCATAAGATGGATTGCACTTCCATAAATAAATATATATATATATACAGGGACCCTATGTCATTTCTCTAATTCATTGTTAGTTTTAACAGCAATCTCTAAGAGTAAATATTTCCTTCATAATTTTTTATGACCTGAGACACTAAATATTTCAACTTCCTGTTTATAGATAACGTTGGGTGTAGACAGATAAAAATTTCCAAGTATAAACAACGGGTATCTTAACCTCGGTTCATTTTAAGGAGAAGGGTACAATTTTGTACATCCCCAAGGGCGGATACATTCAGTAGATTTTAATAAATATCAAATACAAACATAATTAAATATATTATGTCACATTTTAAGTAATAAAGTTTAAATTATAAGCTATCGTGCCTTTTTAACAAACAACAAGCACACTGTAATCTATACATATAATTTGAACTGGTAATGGAAATTACGGAAAACGGCTGAACGGATTTTAATAAATGGCCCCTCATTTTGAAGCTTGGAACCCAAAGTTTTTCGGAAAAGTAGTAGTTTTCAGTGAAATGTCAATTTTCCTACATAATTTTCCTATTTTCCAAAATCCATCTGTTGTCAGTTTTGAGAACTAATTTTATTGCATCACGGCCGACTTGATTGAATTTCATAACAAAACACATACTACAATAAACAATAGGCTATTACAGGTAGGTCATGACCTGCAGGATTGCCGACATATTTAGAGCTCAATTCAATTTGTTATTAAAAACTGATTCTGCAGTGTATAATTTTCTGAGTATAGCTGTGTATTGGATATTCAAATCTACGAAACCTGAGGTGGTTTGATGACATTATTACCATTAGAAATTAAATATTATTATAGTTAATATCATGATGCGTCTATTTTTCATTAATTGTACATAATATTGATGCTATAGTGATGATATTAAAGTGAAACATTTTGAGGTTATGTAAGTAAATGTAGAGAATATCTTAGTTTAGATCTTCATTTCTATAATTTACTGAGTGACTGCTATATATATAACAACAAAACTTAAGATAATAATATTGTTATTAAAAATCAAATATTTTTATACTTATTAACTCAGTGGGGTTGGGTCTTTTCATATACTTAATGACGGTGTAGTGTAGATATTGATATGTATCATTGTCTTCAGTATTGGCTCGAGAGAGCGCAAAAATTACAGTTCCTAAGGAAAGATAAAAAGGTATTACTTACTGATAAAATAAGAGGCCTAGAAAATTTTGTAGCCTCCAGATCATTTCAGGAAGATCTCTTAGTAGGATAAAATGATTTTACGCTCTACATTTCAAGTTCTACATGCAGCAGCTATACGAAAATGCTATTGTTCGAAAGCTTAGCAAACCTGACATTTTTTAACTTTTGCCTACAATCCACAATGACCTGAAATAGCTACTGCTATCGTCCTGACATTGATACTTGCGTTTTCGCGTTGAAACTCAAAAACTGAAGTTGGATAGGTTCAAGAAAAAGTATTTGGCCTAAAAAAATCTATTCAGAGGGAGTATTTTTCATTATCATGGTAGTAAATAACTATCAAAAAGACAAGTATTCTTCATCGAAAAGAAATGTGAAAAATTTTTATTTGAACGTCTATCGAACTTAGTATTACTATATTACGAAAAATATTGAAAACATAAAATTTTGAATTGTAAAAATTCTGACGTGGTACGCGAAAACGGATTTCATTTTTGCAATCAGTGTGAAATTGTGAATCAGAAACGCTCATTTATTTCAAAACAACAAAATCCATGCAGAACGGTGATAATCATTTACATAATATTTTACTCGAAGGTTGATTGAAATTTGTCGAATAGAAATGTAAATAACCTACGTAAAACGGTTAATAATTTTGTGATCCGGCGGGCGTGAGAAATTATTCTATTTCCGAAGTGTGACAATCTATGTACTGTTTATTGGCGGCTAAGCATATGTTTGTTTATATGCACAAATTTAGTTTAAATGAAATATATTATTTTGAAGTACCGAAGTACATATGAATTCTGCGTTATCATACAATATGATGAAGGATGGATATAACAGAGAAATATTCTCTCCGGCACCGAGACTTGAACCCGGGTTTTCAGCTCTACGTGCTGACGCTTTATCCACTAAGCCACACCGGATTCCAGTTCCGATGTCGGATCGAATCCCCTCAGTTTAAGTTCTACCTCTCAGTTTTCCCTTTGGTGCCTATCCTTATGTACTATGTCACAGATTGTGTGATAGCGTAAAATTAATTTATTATATTCCTTAGATCTTACATTAGCAACGAAGCTTTAAGATGTGGAACAAGTCAAAATTTTACAAAATTACAATTACGATTACAATTTTTACAATATTTTACAATTTTTACAATTTTCCAATTTTCTACAATTTGTTACACTTCGGTAAATCATAATAATATGATATGCGTAAGTAATCACTAGACTTCGTTGAATTGCCACACGCAGCATGTAATCAGGTTGCCGATGTATGGTAGTATAGATGAGGTGAGCGACCGCCCGGTCTAGTAGTATAAGCAGTTCATGTTAAGAGTTGTGACCGGTCCAAATAGATAGAGCAGCTATAGATAATGTATACCTATGTAAGCACTTGTTTTTGCATTACTGTGGTTGGAATAGTCAAAGCTTAACATGTATTCAGTGTAGACAATAATTCAATAAAAAATGCTACAATGAGTGTGTTGCTGTTCCAAACAATTTCCCTGGAATACCCCGCAGCCAGTCTTAACCACGTTGAGAAACGTGGTTGGATGCTGTTAATTATTATGCAGAATATTACGGCAAAATAATGGAGGTAATTGTTGCATTGGATAGCACAGACAGTTCCGCTGTTGCAGCTGTAAAATCATTGCCTTCTGAACCGCTATTGGAAGATATTCTGTTCATTGATTCTAATTTTAAAATCGTGTCCAAAAGCATCACCCTGTTAGAATCGTCTAAACTACAACTTTCAGAAGCCCTTAATATAGTGGATAAAGTATCACAAACCGTTATCCAAAATAACAATTCATTAATTTCTGAAAAAGTGAAATGTAAGTTGAGAAATATTATTGCTAAAAATTCTGCCTATTCACAATTTCGTATTATAAATTATGTACTATCAGGTCACGATAAGACGTCTGAAGTTGGTGTACTAAAAAGTAGTGACTTTCCGTTTTTCAAATATGCACCTATTATATCGTGTGATTCGAATATACATTTTCCCAATATAAAAACTGTTTAAGTGACTTTGCAATCGCTCAAAATGTACGTAACTCTTCACTGCAATGCGCATATTGAAGGATGATGTGAGTAGGCTATATTACATTAAGTTTTAAGAGTTAATATATCTCACTATAAAATAATTGTGTAATTACATGTTTAGACATTTCCTACTTCAATGATCATTCATTATATTTCTTGAATGCAGGATACAGGTTTTATTGTAACCGCAGTATACTGCTCAGTGTTTACATTAGAGGCATACTCCATCCGTTGCACGCCCACTTCTCATACAGCCTATACCGCGTGCGTAGCAAACCTTGCGATTCTCGTGGCAATTCCACGAAGTCTAGTAATCACTTAGTGATTCAAGACGGTGCTCGTCGGATCCCGGCCACTTAGTCACTCGTAATGAGTGCACCTCTGTAGGCCTACATAGTGCGTTGGACAAAGCACGATTTGTTGCAACTTATGATTATTGCAATACTTTCTCAATGGGACAATATACATTTTGAAGCAGTATGAATGCAAAGAGTTGTACAAACCGTAAAATAAGAACCAAAAGTGACCCTCAATATTTTCCTCCGATGGACTAAATGTATTTTGGTAGTTGTTCCTCAAATATAAACGGAACTTTTTCGAAACTTTAGAGTGAAGCTCCTGAGAAGTGTATCCGTTGAATAGAATTCTGCCAACAAATCCTGTGATATGAGTAATTTGAATTCAGTGAGTATGCAAAGAGAGAGAGAGAGTAAGGATGAATATTCGGTTTCTCAAAATGAGACGTTCCGGGTAGGCAAAGAAACGCCGTGCGTACTTAGACCATGAAGGCGCAGTAAGCAACATCCTTAAGGGTGAAAATCCGTAACGTAATGTCCTCACACAAAAACAATTAAGTCATTAGCTCCAAAATACCGCTTGATTACAGAAGGAATGGACAATTTTAACAAGTTAGATTAGATTAGATTAGATTTATTTATTTAACCTGGTAGAGATAAGGCCGTCAGGCCTTCTCTGCCCTCTACCAGGGATTACAACTATAACATGAACAATAAGATTACAATTAATATTAAATTTACAATTACAATTACAATAAAAATTAAAGTACGACAAGAATACCTGATTAATGAAAGCTAGACATTTTATCATAGAAGTTAAGAACAAAGAATATTTTTGTATTTACTAAATTACAAATTAAACCTACAATAACAAAATTCTATAGTGATGAAATTACCGGATATTGAGATATTTTGTGGTAGATTAAAAGAACTATTTACAAGAAACCATGTCTGAACGAGTCTCAATTACTGACCAAGTGCCTAGTAAGTTTGCGTTTGAATTGAATTTTATTTCGACAGTCCCTGATGCTAGCAGGTAACGAATTCCAGAGTCTTGGCAGGGCTATTGTGACAGAGGATGAGTATGAGGAGGTGCGATGGGATGGTATTGTTAGTATTGTTTCATGGCGAGAGCGTGTGTTCAGATTGTGGTGGGAAGAAAGGTAAGTGAAGCGAGACGACAGGTACGAAGGAATAGAAGAGTTCAAGATTTCGAAGAGAAGTTCAAGATTTCGAAGAGACAAGTTATGCGACAAGAACTATTTAAATGTAAAAAAAAAAAAAACACACACTTTGCGCGATTTTGTAAATGCATTCTTCAAGTTTATTTCAACAGTTTACAATTTTTGATGTGTAGATCCTGCGACACATAGGATATACTAAGGAAGTAGTCGAAATCTTGCCAGAGGCGTCAGTTAAAATGTTCCAAACTGTCGATTGTGAAATTTGTATATCCATATTTTCCCTTATCGTCGATTTATTTGCACCGCGTTTGAAAAAATCACGAACACGATAAACTTTTTTTCATCTGACGCACGCGGATTTTTACCGTTACACATATCTTTTTTATTATTTTATTACATTCTATTTTGTTATATTCTTCCTTACGTTCTTCATATTAACTATTTGTACTAAATGAGTTGCTTTTACTATATTTAAATGTATTTTACTTTCTTTTTTTTTCTATTATGGTATTATTTTCATGTTGTTTAGTGTCGATTTATTATGCTATTATCATTATTTTTTTGTAATATGTTATTATTTTGTTCTTTAACTTTTTGTCAAATTCTTCAATGATTGTATAGGCTACTTTGTGACCTGGTAGAGTGTAAAAGAAGGCCCCATGACCTTAACTCTACCAGTATAAATAAAGAATTATTATTATTATCCCGTTGTTTCAAATTTATTGTGCCAATTGACTTTCCAGTTAGTGTAATTTTCTGAAACATGGTTTAAAATACCGTTGCATAGCTGTAACAGTCTTTGTTTCAGTTAATTCAAGCAGCAAAATCCATGTTCAACGGCAATGACGGCCACCTTGGAGGAACTGTGACTTGACGTAATCGATAATCGATATCTATCGATAGAAACTTTCATTATTGCTGAACAAAAATGTACAAATAGGTATAATTTCTACATCTTCAGTAGTTATGATTTTATGACGTGTTGAAGTTGTCTATTTCTTTTGTAATTACGGTGTACTGTACAGTATTTTGAAAAATCCAAATGTCGGTTCATATAACGAAAATAAGTTAATAAATTTTGTTCTTGTAGCTGACTGAGCTAGGTCTGGAATCATGCGTACGGGCTATTCCATCTCAAATCGACCGAAATATAGAGAAAATTGACCTTGCAATTTTTAAATACCATGAAACTTTTTCTGTCCGTTGACAACTGTGATATAATGCTTTGTGCAAAGTTTGAGGCATCAGAACTTCATAATGTTTAAATTAAAAATATTTAAATTTATCGTATTTTCATAAAATTAGCAACTTTAAACTGTTGTGGCTCCGAAACCCTTTCACCCAGTGATCAAAATCATAGTTTATTTTGATGCTGAGAAGTTAAAGTTTATATTGACATGTAAACAATTTTTCTTACTTTTATGGAAACGGAGAATTTTAGATTTTTCTTCATTAAGACGCCTTTGCCCACGAAAAAAATATTTTTAAAATATATGGTTAGATTCCGCATCGAAAGTACAAATAAACACATATATTTTACTGGTGTGACGTTGATAAGAAAGTATTGAAAATATCAAATAAAGAAAATAAATAACGCGCGTGAAGTAAGCAGCTGACTGTGAGGCGCGAGCTAGCCGAGGGAAGCAAGGCCAAGAGGCATAAACACGTGATGTTTCGTCTAGTAGCGCATAGCTGGGCTAGCTTTATCACAAGTTTTCATAAATACAAGAGCAAAATGACGCCCAATGCTCGCTTATCTTCATCTCTGGGCCAGTGCTTGCTGTGTTGCGCCTTTAAAGTCTAGGCGTGTGAATATAATTTATTTAACCCTTTCTTACCTATAGATACCATATGGCAATAATTAACTTTATAGCATTTATATACTTGTGTGTTACATATGAAGGTAAATTTTGCTGGATAACTTCTATTTCAATACATTTTCATCAATATAGTTTTGTTTCAAATGTTGCCACTCCCGTAACTTGGTCACTGAATTGGTCCTAATACAGCTATTTGTTTCAACATGGATTGCTTGTAAATTTAATTTGGGTTAGAAAGGGTTAATACCCTCGAAACGTATTGCCGAGCCACTAAGCAAACAATGCCGAATCCCTCTTAATAATGCAAGGTTTTTTCTCAATATTTTTACATTTTTACAAATGGGCAAAAAGCCTAAAAGTAAGTAAAATCAGATTATCTGTCTCTCTGTATATAATAAAAATAAGGATTACTTCTTAACATACTCTACCAAATGTCAGCTTCAAAATGAGCTCCCGTTCAATGTTCTGCAGTAAATGGTTCCAGAGTTCTGAGCGCTGAAAGAGGCTTGTTTTTATATTTCCATTTCGTACAATATTCTGGTCACGAGACATAATCATTTACAGTACTTTGTCTTTTCGGGATTTACTTCCAAACCTACCTCTTTACTTCTTCAAGTAAAATTACCGTGTTTTCCCTAATAGTTTGTGGATTTTCTCCTAACATATTCACGTCATCCGCATAGACAAGCATAATCGTTATCATTATATTATTATTATTATTATTATTATTATTATTATTATTATTATTATTATTATCATTATTATTATTATTATTATTATTATTTTATTAAAATATTGATCTTTTTTTTCATTTTAATGTCAAATCCTCAGAAATTTAAGGCTATTTTTAGAGGTAATTTTTCTATGATTTTTAGGTCATCAAATTCCGATCCCTAGTAATAACTTTACTTAAAATGGAATGTTTTAATTTACTGCGTAAATATACGTAGTCTATAGACAAAACATTGTGCCATTTTAAGGAGCATTGTTAACTTGGTTTGATAATTTCTAGTCAGAAGTGGATTCTTAAGTCTCTTCTCATATCTGAGGGCCATGAAATGTGAAGATATCCGACTGAATGATTCGTCACTTATCTTCATTATACACGAAGTAAGAAAATAGAAATTGTCTTTTAAAGATGCTAAATTAGTCGCTCAATAGTAGGAAAACCGTTTGACTTTCGATAGTATATTTTTGCAAATGCACTCTCCTCAGCACCTTGTATAAATAGAGAAAAAATTAGAGTATAGAAAATGCGAGGTTTTTTACTGATCGATTTCATATGGAATAGCCCGTACGAACCACGAACGACATCGAACTCCAGACAGCTGCACTTGCAGTAATCCGAATTTAGGAGAAGTGCAGCCGTGCGTGTTGCTCGTCGCTCGTTAGCATTCCACCGACCGAGCTCGGAACGGCTGTTGTTTCCAAGTTGGGGAGCGCACAGCCTCGCAACGGCCCTCCTGTGGCACCTTCAGTCTTGATTACTTAAATTAACTTTGAAGTTCATTTGCACACAATTTGGACTCAAGTTACTTTAGCAAACATTCTCGTTGTGGGCGTTATGGTCAGACAGGGGTGTAATTTCCTTCCCGTTCATTACAATATTCGGATATTTCCTAATCTTTTAATTCCTCGCGCTTTTTGATGTAACCAATATAATGAGCATTTACTTCCAGCATCTTTAAAAGAGAATTTCTATTTTCTTACTTCGTATATAATGAAGACAAGTGATGAATCATTCAGTCGGATATCTTCAAATTTCATGACCCTCAGATATTAGAAGAGACTTAAGAATCCAGACTAGAAATTATCAAACAGTGCTCCTTAAAATGGCACAAGTGTTTTGACTATAGGCTACGTATATTTACGCAGTAAATTAAAACATTCCATTGTAAGTAAAGTTATTACTAGGGCTCGGAAGTTGATGACCAAAAAATCATAGAAAAATGACCTCTAAAAATAGCCTTAAATTTCTGAAGATTTGACATTAAAAAAAATCAATATTTTAATAAAATAATAATAATATAATGAAAACGATTATGTTTGCCTATGCGGATGGCGTAAATATGTTAGGAGAAAATCCACAAACTATTAGGGAAAACACGGTAATTTTACTTGAAGGAGTAAAGAGGTAGGTTTGGAAGTAAATCCCGAAAAGACAAAGTACTGTAAATGATTACGTCTCGTGACCAGAATATTGTACGAAATGGAAATATAAAAATTGGAAATTTATCCTTCGAAGAGGTGGAAAAATTCAAATATCTTGGAGCAACAGCAGGCTAATAAATATAAATAACACTCGGGAGGAAATTAAACGCAGAATAAATATGGAAAATGGCTGTTATTATTCGGTGAGAAGCTGTTCTCAAAAAAGCTAAAAGTTAGAATTTATAAAACAGTTATAGGCCTATTACCGGTTGTTCTGTATGGTTTTGAAACTTTGACTGTGACTTTGAGAGAGGAACAGAGGTTAAGGATGTCTAGGAATAAGGTGCTTAGGAAAATATTTGGGGCAAAAAGGGATGAAGTTACAGGAGAATGAAGAAAATCACAAAGCGAAGAACTGCACGCATTGTAGGATAATATAAAAATTAATTTGAGGGAGGTGGGATATGATTGTAGAGACTGGATTAATCTTGCTCACAACCAGCGTGCGGGAAATAGTTCGCCAATAGTCAAAGTTGACGTTTATTGGGCGAGAGAAAAATAATATTGTTCATTCTTTACACTATATTTGCGTGCGTCTGTGTACGGTAAAGTTTAGTAATACGAGTAATATTGTGGTAGTTCTTTTTGAGAATTCATTACAGTTTTACTGAGCGAGAGAAGGACCGGTTTTGTGCAGCAACTTGTCCACGAACATTTCCTTAATACGTTGACGCAAAAAACCGATCTTCCTCTCGCTCAATAAAATTGTAATAAATTCTCAAAAAGAACTATCACAATATTACTGATATCACGATATTACCAACCTTTATCTTACATTATATATAGGCCTACGTAAGTATATATAATATACTAAAATATATACACATCAGAGTGCTGAATTGGAGTTAAATCGCTCGCTTGAACTCGGTCGAGTGTCGCACCCTCGAGTGAGATACGATCGACCGTGATACGCTCGTAATAAATAGAAGCACAGTACAAGGTCATCTCACCGACATGTCTTATCTTGTATGGAAGGCGACAGATAAGATACACATATGTTTTGCTCACACGGTAAAAAATAAGGCTTTATTTTCTGCGTTTATGACAAACGTTTAATGGAACAGTCAATGGAACGTACCAAAACAGGAACATGAAGTTATAAATAAAATAGTATGAAAAACTTCGATATACAGTTATTATTGCTAATTAATAATTATTCAATATTTGATTTACCACACATATATAATATGATAGGTCCATACATAGTGTTCCGCCTATATACTGCGACAATGTACAAACGTTTTACAAAATATTATTGATATAGCAGTAGATTAATAACAATATTAGTACAGAGATAACGTCACAGAAAATACGGTGACATCATTTTATTTTTACTTCAGTTTTTATTGTACCTGAGTTTTTGAATGTATTTCACTCCCACCCCTTCTACTAATGAAGTTCCAACTCCACACAGAACCAAGACCGCAAAAAGTAAGCAGTACTGAGTTACTGAGTATAGTACGTTCCAGAAATATGTTCGCGTTTTCCAGTGACGAAAGAGCTTTCAATATTGAATCATATTTTCGCACAGGTACTGTCCGTTTGCCTACGTCGCATCCCGATTTCCCCCACCTACTTCTGCTCGCCCCTCTGTAAAAGCTGGGCTGTCTTAGCTCTTTTCTGAAAACATTAATTTCTCTTAGGAATTGGACGTTTACGTAAGATTATACAGCTGTTTAATTTAACTTAAATAAAAGGGCCTCGTTAAGTAATTGACTGTCACGTGATTTCCTCCCTTTCTACAATCCTGCGGCATAACCACTTGGACGGACAGTAGATAGCATGTCTGAGTAATTTTATATTTTCGGGTCGGGCAGAAGTGAAGATTTAATTTACAGTACGTAGAGTAGGTACAGAATTATTTCAACATGAGTTACTAGTACGAAGGACGAAACTGGTAATTGGAATTAGATGCAATAGTCTATAGTGCGATAATATGCACAAAAGAACTGAAGCCTGTATCGAAATGAACGGCCACCATTTTCAAAAGTGTGTTTACATATTCATATTATGATTATTTTTCAATTTAACTTCTTTCTCTATATTGTACGCTAATGTGCTGTAGACAGTATAATATACACCGCATAATGAATACGTTCGCATGGATAACTCACTTCGTGAGTAGAAACTCTTATTCTTAATACAGTATTGTACTTTGATTAAAGAAAAACCTAATGAAAATTATCAAACTCAAAATCGCGATATTTCCTAGTTTACGTAAATGGATGAACTACTTTTCTTCCATCCTATACCTAGTAGAGTGATTTGTGTTTTACGCCAGTATCATCGAACTCCAGTCTTGGAGGGGGGAGCAAGCGGTGTTTCCGGTTCTCTAAAGGTATAGACAAGTTAATATTAAAAATGTTAGTAAAAATAAAATGATGTCCCTGTATAATAAAACAAATAATCATGCTGCACAACTGTTACAGACGCAAAGATTGATACACTAATCATTTAGAGATTATTATTATTATTATTATTATTGTTATTATTATTACTAGAAAACTTGATACAGTTCTTGCATTATCGTGATTGTGTTCTCCGTTTATAATAATTACATTTACATCCAATAACATCTATCAGATGTGGCAAAAACAAAATCACTCCTGTGTGGGGGGGGGGGAAACATTTACCTACAACATTTTTATTACATTTTAAAGCAAGTTTTGTAGTTGTACTATGGAGAGGTTAGTTAAACACTGCAAAGTTTTGAAATATAAACATCTATGATGTTATTACACAGTTCATCACTGTAACAAGAACGAATGTCTAACGCTCGGCTTATACCGTTCGAGGATTTATCGCTCGTGACAATTTTACCCATCATGCATGTGCGCTACCTATCGGTTTATGCCATGAACTACTTGGCGCTCGAGCGAAAACGTCCGATGCAGACCTATGATACACATATTCTTACATTCGCGTTAAAGCTTCCTTTTACTCCTGCATTAGTAACTACACGTACGTAGTTAGAAATTATATGTTACACTCTGTACTCCTACCTAAGCCTGCTAGTATTTTGACTACGTGTCTCGTAAAAATCGTTTCATTAATCCATGGTACTCTTTTCTTTTATCCCTGTCGCGCGGTTAAAATTATGCATACAAAGGCCATTGTATTGTATTGTATTGTATTGTATTTATTAACATTCCATGGTATTCATACATGCTTACAGCTAGAATATGGAACAAGTCAAAAAACTTAATACTATTATAAAATCTTAATTTATGGTCACAGTCTAGATGAAATATATACAGACGAGATTTACACAAAGTTTTAGTATCAATTTCATGAAGTGTTATTGAATGTCATGAATTCACCTACAGAATAGAAGGCGTGAGAAATTAGGTACTTCTTTAATTTGGCCCTAAATAATTTTATGTTTTGAGTTTCATTTTTTATATCGATAGGGAGACTATTAAAAATGTTTACTGCCATATAACGCACTCCTTTTTGATAGCACGATAGACTTGCCGATGGATTATGAAAGTCATTTTTTTACGTGTATGAACTGTTGAATTAGTTACAAAGTTTTCACGATTACATACGAGGAAGATTATTAATGAAAAGATATACTGACAAGCCATGGGCATCATTTGTAGTTTTTTGAAAATAGTCCTACACGATTCCCTAGATTTGGCACCTACTATTATTCTAATTACTCTTTTTTATAATAGAAATTTATTGTTACTATCTGTGGAATTTCCCCAGAATATTATTCCAAAACTCATTACCGAGTGGAAGTATGCAAAGTATATTGTTTTTAAGGTATTGATATTTACTATCTTTTGCATAGATCTAATAGCAAAACAAGCTGAATTTAGTTTGGGGGTAATTTTTTTAATATGATTTTTCCAATTTAACACATCGATTTTTAACCCAAGAAATTTGGTTGTTGTTGTTTCTAATAGGGATCTATTATTAATTATTGCGCTAGAAATTTGCGATTTTGAATTTTGACAGGATTTAAATTGAATTATGTTAGTTTTGTTACAATTTAATACCAATTTATTGACTGAGAACCAGTCACATATTTTGAAGAGAATTTCCTCTGTTGAAAATTGGAATGTGTTGGAGTTATTGGCTGTAATTACTATACTTGTGTCATCTGCAAATAATATGGGATGACCTACATCTTTTATTAGGGGGGCAAGATCATTTATAAACACTAGAAAAAGTAGGGAACCTAATATTGATCCTTGAGGAATACTTTAAAAATTCAAAGCTAGTGTTTCCCCTGTGAACGGTAGACTAGGCAGAGTCTGACCTGCTCTTTGGTCCAGCAGGCGGCGGGCGTGTCGGGGGTGACGGGCGCGTCCTCCTCCGTGGTCTCGATGTCCACGGTTTCCTCGTCGCTGCAGGCCTCCAGTTCGTACTCCGGCTGCTGCTCCGGCTCGGGCTCTGCGGGGCGCGGCAGCACGGGGTACACGGGCCTGAACGCCGACTGGTACAGCTTGTTGTCCCCCGGCTGCGGCCCCACCGCCGAATGCAGCGCCCCGCCGTCGGGGTGCGGCGCCGGCCCGAAGCCCAGGAACGGGGCGCCTCGCTTCGCCAGCCAGGGCAGGGCCGCGTAGGGCGGGAAGGGGAACTGGTGGTGCTTGATGGTGCTGGTGCTGTGGTGCCACACGTAGTCCATCACGAGGCTGCGGGACAGGGGCAGGGGCAGGTCCGGGAACGGCGGAACGCGGGGCGGCGGTGCCGGCAGGGAGGCGGGCGTCGTCGAGAAGGGAACGATGGACGGGACGGCGGCCTGCGTCGGCTCTTGCGGGAGCTTGGGCTGCTTGGCCGGGGTGGGAGCCGACGGGGGGTGCGACTGGCTGTGCACCGCCGACGCCAGCAGCCGCTTCCTGGTGCCTCCGTTGAACATCGCCTTCACGTCTTCCCAGGCGTGAGTGATCTGCAACGCAAACAACGTATTATCTTCAACACGAACATATTAACTCAATTTATTTTTCTCTGAAGCTAATAAAGCGAATATCTTCGAAATGTAAGTACTAGAGATGAATAAAACTAAAGGCTGGTTCACAATAAACCGGGAACGGAAACGACAACGAGAACGGAAATAATGTTAAAATAAATGTATTTAACAATATTTCCGTTCTCGTTCCCGTTCCCGGTTTATTGTGAATCAGCCTCAAATGCTTCTCTCGCTCGTTGTGTTCGTTGCACTTGTCTTTCGAGTCTCGTCTCATAACTCTCGTGCGTTTCGAGTCTTTCTCATCATTCGAAATAGCATTTGGTCGACGCGGAAAGATTTCGTAACTTTAAATAGCCTACATCATTGAAATAAATAACATTGGAGATGTTTAATTGATATAAAAAGACAAAACAAAACAGTAAGCTTATCATAGTTATGAAAATGTTCTGGTTCAATTCTCAGATATTATCTATGGTTATATAAATAGAAAAAAAAATCTCAAATAAATTTGCATTTCTAAGAAACATAAAACATAACGTTAAATAAAGCGTTAATATTTTTTTACTTCAGATTGTACACTTGATCTCAAACATACGAAAACATATTCTAGCCTTTTAATAAGGGCCTAGTAATTAAATAAAGTTTGGGGAACGAATTATTATACACTGAAAGGTAGAGATGATGTATAAATAGCTACTTGATTTTATACATATCTAATAGTTGCTAAAATAGATAAAAGTTCAGTCTAGTATGTTTAACTCTGACAATTCAAGGCTGTTTGACGTTCGAGAGTTAATAACTCCCGAAGTCTCGATGTCTTGAACATTTTCTTACAAGCGGTCAATGATGTGGGCAATACTGTCGTGCGTGTTTTCGACTTTGCGAGCGCTTTAGTCTTGCTTTCTCGATCGTTGTTCAACTCTAGTAGGTACGTATAATTACATGCTTAAATATTCAGTATTAACAGGGTTATGAAATGATACAGTATGGAAAGAGTAGGTGAAGAAAAAATGATGCTGAAACTGATCAGGAAGAGGAAAAAAATGGCTGGATCACTAGTTGAGAAGAAACTGCCAACTGAAGGATGCACTGGAAAGAATTATGAACGGGAGAAGAGTTCGGGGCAGAAGAAGATATAAGATGATAGAGAAGATTAAGATACATGGATCATATGCGGAGACTAAAAGGAAAGAAGAAAATCGGCCTTTCTCTCTCAACTTTATGACTGATAGAGATGATATTCTTTTCCCGTCTTCTTACACTTGAACCCTAACTCTTTAAATTAGTGCCTCCAATCAATGATGGGTGATTTCATATAGCATTGGTAATAACTTCGAAATTGTAGGAGAAATTTTGTGCAAAAGATAGAATTCGTGAATCGATCATCGTATCACGCATTTGTCAAAGTCGTCAATATTAGTAGCGGTCTTTTGCCATCGACCGTTTCTTTCCTGATGTACTCACTGATGTCATTTCAGCGCCATCAGTTATTTTTGTTCAGGAAAAATCCTCTTCACCTTTGTTAGAGACACTTTGTTTCTGCTAAGCCTGCTCTCTGTATCTTAATTTTGACTACTCTGCTTAATTCATCATAAAATTGTATACATTGAGAACCATCTCTTTTGTTCATTCTCCTTTTAGTAGGCCTACTATATTTTACGATGAAAAAATAATGGAACGGAGAAAAATTCTCTCCGACACCGGGATTTGAACCCGGGTTTTCAGCTCTACGTGGTGATGCTTTATCCACTAAGCCACACCGGATACCCATCCCGGTGCCGGACAGAATCGTCTCAGTTTAAGTTCCAAAGCATCAGCACGTAGAGGTGAAAACCCGGGTTGAAATAGCGGTGCCGGAGAGAATTTTTCTCCGTTCCATTACTCTTTCATCGTATGATGACGCAGAATATCTGCATGGAAATATCATATGTACTTCGGTACATTAAAATAATATATCTACTATATTTTAGTTCAAGAAGCATAGGCGGCATCTCGCCTACAAGTCGATTTCCTCTAAGCAACTGGGCATACTTTTCTTTAGTATCATTGTTCCTCCCTTGTCTACCCCAGTCCCTTTGGTTGACCCAAACCTGAACAGGACCACCAACTTTGTCTTTCATCACATGTGCCAAAAAGATCTGCGATACTTACACTAATACTATTATTGGTTTTAAAAGTAGTTTCTTTTGTTGTTTTTTTCTCTCTTATTGTGTATTTTGTGTATACATCTGTGTAAGCCACCTGTAATTGGAAGCCTGCTTCTGTTGGTGGTGGATTTAAAATAAAAATAAAATAAAAAAGTAACGAAAGATGACAGTGATAGTAGTAGAGATGGAGGAATAGATGTAGACGCAAATGTTACTATATAAGAGTGAGGTGGACAGTATTGCATAGTATTTGGAAAGTAGACTGAGGGAAGAGAAAGAAGGTTAAGAGTTGTAAATACTGTACATCAGAAAGGATGGGTGAAGAGATAGACAGAAGCAGGATTAAACTTTAGATAATTGGCAGACTAGGGGAGACATAGATGAAAGGAGAAATATAAAGGCTATATGATGGAATGTAAGCAAGGTAGTGGTGGACCGTATGCAGAAATGTGAGGGAAACCACTACCTGAAAGACGTTTGATGACAATAAATATGAATATAATATATTATTGGTTTTGATTGTTTTCTGTTGTTCTTCTGAGATGTAATTCCATTCACAAATCTAATACCACAATACTAGTTCCTAATTATAATAATGAAGTGATCGACTACCTCCTCGGGAGGCGATCCGCTGAGCTTCATGTGTCGTCTCCAGGAGTTGAAATTGGCGGCGTCGGGCTGCACATACTTGGCGGTGGGACCCGTGCGGTGCGAGTGGAAGATGAACTTGTTGGGCGAGAAGAAGAGGCCGCAGAAGGTGCACTTGATGCACTTGGCCCGCGAGGAGTTGTAGCGCGCGGGCAGGAAGGCCCCCCGGCACCCCCACGCGCACTCGTGGTGCACCGAGAAGGCGAAGTCCTCCGGCAGGCGCGGCGGGGAGTTGTCGCCCAGGAAGGACTTGCAGAGACGCTCCGCCTCGCGACGCGTGATCATGCCGCAGCGCCGCGACGACACGGGCATGGCGCCCGCGCGACGCAGGATCTCGAGCTGCACGGGCGTGCACTGCACGCAGGTGATGCCGAGCGCCACGCGGCGGTTGTGGATCTCGTTGTAGCTGTACTCCTTGAGCAGCGTGTTGGAGATCTGCGCCAGGCACAGCCGCTCCTGCGACTCGATCACCAGCGACACGATGGGGATGCCATACAGAAGCACCGTGCCCACCTGCACACACCAGCACCAAATATGCTCAGTTTGCCCTCTCCGTCAGTGGCGGCTCCTGCATATTTCTTAAGAGGAGGAAAGAAGTTAACAGCCCAAAATGACACCTTCTTGAGAGAAACAAGCCACAAATTAGCCTACATGCATACATGTAAGACGAGGTAGTGTTGGGGTTGGCCTTCCTTTCTGTATAGCAATAATCTGTTCTTGTAACCTGAGTTTCCTAAATTGTCCAAAATACTGTATAATATGTTTTCACTTCCATTCATTGTTGGATAATTGCACAAATTAATAATTACAAGGAAATTCACAACCTCACAGCATTTTTTGCGCACACCACAGCATCACACGTATTGGAAGAAATTAACACGTAACCGGAACCGTTTTACGGAAATGGGAATGGGAAATAATCTGTTAGGATAGCGAGAACACTGCATCCACCCACGTGGTCTGTGTTGCCACATGTACATTTTACAAGTTCAGTATCACATGCTTTTGAAGAATATCAATTCTTGTTAAGTCATACTATCATTATTGTTCAAAGCTGCCTTTGGCCGATTAATTTTTTTATGTTAAAAATAATGTAGTTTGGAGTACTTTCAATTTCAAATATAGTTGTACAAAACTGACAACTTGGCTGTTGTTCTGTCTAGTAGACAATGAATAGAAGTGAATTTCAGAGGCCAAAAAGATCTGCGATATTAACCTAGAACTACTTCCTCTTTATTTTATATAAATCCGACTTCAACTTTCAGATATCCTCGAAAGTTTCAAACCATGAATATAGCTTATATAAAGTGGAATGAATAATATATTTTGATTTATAATTTAAAAAAAAGTTTATATGGTGTCTTTCATAGCTTTGCGTTAAAACTGTTTTTATTGTGTCTCCTCCTAGAAGTCGTGTTATAGTCTGGTTGAATGCAGCATCGTTAGATGGCAGCGGTAGCGAACTTGCTGCAAGACCAGTTGGTTTCTATTTCCCGCCCATGCGCTGAATCAGAGGAGGATCTCCTCCCTACCCGTTCATTTACTTCCTTTAAAACTCTGCTTCTTTCTCTGGCCGCTAGCGCGCTGTTGTCTATGTGTGTTAACTGCAGTAAAGGAGGAATGGATTGACTTTCCTCAACACAAACAATCTCGCTTCCTTCTCACAGTTTTCTAGCAGCACATGACCGCGCGTGGTTTAAAACTCGATCAACCGAGGTTTTCTTATAGCTGTGAACTTAAAAATTATCGAATCTTCCTTGAATTTCAAGGCTTATATTTCATTTGGTATTTACTTTCAAAAGAAGAAAAATGTGAGGAGGACGTTCCTCCCTTCCCTCCCCCGAGGAACCGCCACTGCTCTCCGTCTGTAATCTTTTCGCTGTAAGAAAAATCGTAATATAAACAATAGCACGTGACTGAAGTGAGGCTTCATTGGCCGCTGTTTGGCGCCATAGATTCTCAGTACGTGTTCCCGCCCACTGTTGTACATTCTGTTTCATGTTAAACATTTCCCGTTACTCGTCAAGTAGACCTAACCTCACTACTATGCATTCATTTGCTTAGGAAACATTTACTTTATATTTACTCTAATTAAAACTCACATAACTTAATATATACATTTAAGACTATTTGTTTTTCTCCGCTTTTGAGAGGGTTTCTACTCTTATGTTTAATAACCAAACACACCGAAGATGCAGAAACCATACTTCAGTACCACGTGCTTACATGAACAATTACAAGCTCAAGTGACGCCAGCTTGTTACAAGAACAGACTACTTCGATATTACTGTTTGTATTCATCCGCGTTCATAGTACATAACAAAATATAAAAGTAGCTTTTCTTTTACATATCGTTTTACATATGAGTGAAGTTATATGTTTCATTGTATTTAACAACTAGAATTCAATTTTTTTATTTTCAAATAATACAAGATGATAGTTTTCAAATACGGACTATATTTTCCTGCGTCGTGTGAGTGTTTCGACTGTGAGCCAATCACGGGTATGACAGCCACGTGCTTGTGTTTACATTAGGATTTTTCTTACAGCGAAAACGTATAGTCCAAATTCGGTGACTCATAAGTATGTTTGGAAAACGCGTGAGCGTGCTCCTGGATAAAAAATAAGAACAATTCCTTACATTTTGACGGAAAATGCTTATTTATTGGGAAAAATAGTAATAGTGACTTTTATTTTCATAAGTATGTGATCATATTATTATGTTATTTTTGTTTTGATTTGTACCAGTGTTTGTTTACAAACAACGCAGTGAAAAGACAGTAGTACATTGTTTTTGTTTTGATTGGACGTGATGGTCCAGTTCCTTGGCCACCCAGGTCACCTGACCTCACCCCATTAGATTTTTACCTTTGGGGTTACTTGAAGTCTGTCGTCTATTCAACACCAGTGAATGATGCGGAGGAGTTATTGCAACTTGTTGAAAATGCATGTCAATTGATCCGTGATGACAACATGATGTTTGAGCGAACTCGTCAGTCGTGTGTACGTCGTACAACAGTGGCGAAACGTCAGGATAGGCAGGGTACGCTGAGCTTTCCCAAACATTTTCGAAGAAGGGATAAGATCAATTTAGAATTTAGTTAATTAAAAACAGGAGCGTTTCAGCGTTTCGTTTACCTTCCAGCGACGTAAAGCACGGTCTAGATCACTATTTTCGAATCCCAGCTTACCCAAAAGTTGTGTCACGCTTCGCTACTCGTACTCAGGCATGTGTAAACATTGGAGAGGAACTTTTTGTAAACGTTAAATGACAAGTTTCCAAGCATGTACTTGTGACAACAAAAAAAGAACAAAAACAAAGTATGACCATTTCTCCAAAAATAAGCATTTTCCGTCAAATTTTCATATAAGGAATTGTTCTTATTTTTTATTCAGGAGCACGCTCACACGTTTTTCAAACATACTTATAACTCACCTTGTATATACATATACTTTTTTTTACTAAGGGTAGGCCTAAGTACTTCACTTTTCGTTATTCGTTCACATAAAGCCAGTTATGTAGACCAATTTACCGACAGAGTGGTTGCCCAGGGTGTGCCTTAGGAGGCTGGTCTTTGCAACACTCGCGAAGAAATGAGATGAGATGATGGAGATTTGTTGGGATGCCACAGGGGAACCGTAGCTCCCGGAGAAAACTTCTGAGATGGCGACTAGAGTAACAATACTGTGTTTTATAATAAATTTATTACACTGGTTTTGTACGAGAGTTGGGGCATTTGTCATGATATTTTTTTTCCGAGTTAAGCGATGGTATCACGAGATGTCGCATTCCGTTATACCTAGTGACGTCACGGCACTCCATTTTAAGCGTTACTTAGTATTGATACTGAATTCCATATTCATAATATCGACTGGTATCGCTAAAGTTCATTAAAGAGCAATGCCACTATATTGCGCCCATTAACAGTAACAATGCTGGATTTTTTCCCTCTCGATGCCCCATTCATTGAATATTTTCAGCATTACATTATTTAGTTACCCATGAGTGTGCCTTGAGTCCATTTCCTTCACTGAAACATTAGCAGATACGAAATTCGTGACTTTCAGAAAGTGCACAGATACACCTAGGGACATTGCGATACTGTATTCTAAGCGATACTGGTGTCGATACTGAATCTCATATTATTTAACTTACATCCAAAAACTCTTCTTTGTCATGATTTTCGTCTACACATCCTTCTTACGGAAATAAGTCCATGATGTACTTGTAGAAGGAGTCATTTAGCTGTTTATTCACAACACAATCAATACAACACAGTAACTTACTATGGTTAACTACAAATCCGATTCGTTTTGTTTCTTTGAATAGCCTACTTTTTTATACTGCTATTTTTAATATCGATGCCAATAAAATATCGAAAACACAATATCAAATCTCACTCCACTAATACTTATTCAGAAAAGAATCATTAAAATATACCTTAATAAACCAATTGATTACTCATCTGAGCTTTTGTTTACTGATTTTAATGTTTTGAAAATTAAACAGATTTATTATATTGCCTTATTAATCTTCATACATAAAAACCGTAATAAATTCAAATTGTATCATCATAAATATGGAACTAAAAGATCCGATTTTATACGACTAGAGGAACCAAAGTGTTTCACAAGCACAGCTCTGAGCCATGGTACCTACTTTGGTCCAAGGTTATACAATAAAATAATTGATAAATACCCAAATTTGGAAAATTTTAGTATCAGGAATTTCAAAAATAGCGTTAGGAATTTAATTTTTAAAGAATATATATTGATTTAATATGTATATGTATTTGTATGACTTAAATTGTTAAAATTGAAATTGTATTTTTAAATTTAATTTATTCCTGTAAATTTTTTTTTCTTGACCCAGTTTGTGTCAAAAAATTATCTTTGTGTTTAGATATCTCCCTGAGCACGAGTTTTTTTACTCCTTCAGGGAAGAACTAAGATTGTATTTCTGTCAATGTTATTTTTATTAACAATAAACAATAAATAAATAAATCTAAATACATATATTTAGTACCGCATATAAAGATCATTATGCCTTAGTGTGTCTCGCCACTGATGATGTCTACCGCAGCTGTAGTAGATTTTTTAGGTCGGAAAACTCTCACCCCATTGAGTTGGAGTGTTTCTTATTTATATTATTTTCACATGGATGAGCCACTTTCAATTGGTGACCATCAATTTTATTTAATTGAAAATGTTTTATTAGAACTTGTATCGTCTGTAATAGTTCAACATTAGTCTCTCGAAATCCGTTAATTACCATAAGAAATCGGATATAAGATTGATTCAAATTCTTTGTTATATTCTATTAGGTTCCAATATTAGGGCCTATAAAATCGAAACATCATCTTGTATACGATTTCGTTCCTTACTATGTTATTTTCCTTTGTACCAAATAAATAGTTAAGTTTTATGTATAAGCCCAATTTTCTAAAATTGTAAAAGAATTGTTCAATTCGTGTTATTTCCAAATAATTTTGGTCATGATTAAGAATGTTTCCTTTATGATTGTCTTCATGAATGAAATACATTATACAGTTCGTATAGAGCTGTCTGTCCGTAATATAAAGTAGTACAAAAACTTTCTGTTTTCTTTCTTTCTTTATTTTTTCTCCCACCTTATTCCGTTTTAAAAGTCAGTGCGGTACAAGAGAGGGGTTTTTATTTGCTTAACATTACTTATATTCACATTTGGAACCTCCTTGCTGGGGATTTGATTCGACGCAGGACTCCCGCGGAGATATCACAGAACAATCACAGCTCAGTGGACCTATTCCCGTGGAATGGAGATCAGTCTCTGCCCACGCCGTAAATCTAACCACGGAGCACTGGGTTGAGAAGTTCGTACACTATCCATAGAACAGTAATGGCACTTTGTTGTAAATCAGGCCTGGACACTAATACCTCAATCGAGTCACTGCACACTACCCCTTAACTCCTCACTCAACCTTCCTCGGCTGAGGCAGTAATGTTTTCGTCCGATACGAACAGACATGTATTGTTCAGTAACGGATTCTATAAGGCAGGCATCATAGCTTCTACGAACTTTCGGGCTCTCGCTGGTTGCTTAAAATCTACCACTGATACACAGTACCTTAATATGCATTTGTTTGTAAGGTGGTGTAAGCAAAAGGGCATGGGTTGGAGTTTCTCCCTTCCCTTTCACTTCCCCTTTATGCCCACGGCTGTTATAAAGGCAATTGCAGACAATTTCGGAATGTTACCAGTGCCTATAATCTTTTCGCTGTAAGAAAAATCCTAATGTAAACAATAGCACGTGACTGAAGTGAGGCTTCATTGGGCGCTGTTTGGCGCCATAGATTCTCAGTACGTGTTCCCGCCTACTGTTGTACATTCTGTTTCATGTTAAACATTTCCCGTTACTCGTCAAGTAGACCTAACCTCACTACTATGTATTCGTTTGCTTAGGAAACATTTACTTTATAATTACTGGAATTAAAACTCACATAACTTATTATATACATTTAAGACTATTTGTTTTTCTCTGCTTTTGAGAGGGTTTCCACTCTTATGTTTAATAACCAACCACACCGAGGATGCAGAAGCCATACTTCAGTACCACGTGCTTACGTGAACAACTACGAGCTCAAGTAACGCCAGCTTGTTACAAGAACAGACTACCTCGGTGTTACTGTTGGTATTCATCCGCGTTCATAATACATAACAAAATATAAAAGTAGCTTTTCTTTTACATATCGTTTTACATAAGAGTGAAATTATATGTTTCATTGTATTTAACAACTAGAATTCAATATTTTATTTTCAAATAGGCTACTCGTAATATAAGATGATAGTTTCCAAATACGGACTATATATTCCTGCGTCGTGTGAGTGTTTCGACTGAGAGCCAATCACGGGTATGACAGCCACGTGCTTTTGTTTACATTAGGATTTTTCTTACAGCGAAAACAGTATAGACTAGCTCCAGGTGTTCTCTATAGGTCTAGTACTACATAAGTTATGCGAATAAAATGTGTTCTGCATGAATGGGTGGGGGTTGAAGACCGACATCTGTTCAACCTTGCTTTATTCAGCCGCCCAACTCATTTTAACAATATATTCCATTCAGAATTACATAAATAAGAATGCTGATTAAATTACCTGGTTCGGTTTCGAGTTCAATTGTGGCTGAGTCGGCGAAAGCTTCTGTTCCTTGGGACTACGCGGTTCAGTCACGTGACTAGCAGAGGTAATTGGTATCCCCGTAGCAGACTCCATTCCTGAGAAGCAACGCTCCGATCTAAAAGAAAAGGTACAAAAAGACGTTAATTTCTTGGTACATGGATCGTATTTTTGGTAATCTGCTATCATCTCTAAAGTATGAAAACGAATCAAAACATTTCGAGCATGACAGCATCAACATTTGTTCATTGCTGACATCAGTTCCAGGAAGAGAAGGACTTCCCTCGTGTCTAAATTGTGGATTTGGGCATATAATTTTGGAAAACATATTATATGTCTTTCACGTGTTAAATGTTATGTTACCTTGTTAACATATTCCGACCTGCTATCGGCTATCATCAGAACTGGTTGTTGCTGGTCTTGGCGCCATTTGTTTTGTTTCCTGTGGGGATGTGTTTGTGTAGTGTAATGTGGAGTCAAAGAGTGTGTGTGTTCTGAAATTGAGTTATGGTGTTGAGAATTTCATTTGGATGTGTTTTTGTGTGTTTGTATATTTCGTATTGTTGTAGTGTGTTTAGTTTCTAGCTTTTTGGTTAGATGTTTAGAATTTCCATGTCTGTGTTGATGTCTCTGTATGTGTAGTTAGCATTTTGATGTGTTCTGCATATATGAAAGTGTTTTGTAATTTTGTTATGGCTGTGATGTGTTTTCTGTAACGTGTTTGAAATGATCTGCCTGTCTGTCCTATGTAGAAGTTGTTGCAGGTATTACATTTGAGTTTGTGTACGCTTGTAAGGCAACATAAAATTTAACACGTGAAATACATATAATACGTTTTCCAAAGTGATATAGTGTTAAAAGTTGTGTAATCAAGATGTAAGGTAGGTGTCCCTGATATGGCGATGCTAAGGTTTGAGAATTTTTCTAGCCGCCATTTTGAAAAAAAAAATGTAAACCACTTTTTTCTTACTCGTTCTCAGTCTAATGGACTTTCTTATAACAATTTCCTTTCCCCATAAAAATAGCTTTAATTGTCCAAAAAGTCCCAAATTCCAAAAGTCTACCTATTGGCCATATTAGGAACATGTGCATATGATATGGCCACCCTTGTTCCATGTTCTACAAATCGTGATTGTTTTCAGTTTGATAGCGCAGTTGTGCTAAAATTAAATAATTTTGGTGTAAAATGAATAAAAACGACACTTAATAATCTTTTTTATAATTCAAAAGTGTAGTTAAAACAGGTTTTTCCATAAAAATTAAGTTGTTTTTCTTCAAATACAAAATTTTTGCGTAATCCCAGCTATAAGGCAGGTAAATTTGTCAGGTGAAAAAATAAAAGTGAAATGAACTTGATATGGCCATGGTCATTTGATATGGCCATATCAGGAGCAGGTAAGCTTTCACGAAAATCGTTTGATTATGAACAACTCGTAAAAGATACGCCATCAACGACAACACCAATCAACAAAACATTACAAACTGAATGGAGTACTGTGGTTGTCATGAAACAAGTCTTTGAAAAAGATGCATAAAACCGAGGAGATTTACTTACTTACTTACTTACTCACTTACTTACTTACTTACTTACTTACTTACTTACTTACTTACTGGCTTTTAAGGAACCCGGAGGTTCATTGCCGCCCTCACATAAGCCCGCCATTGGTCCCTATACTCAGCAAGATTAATCTACCTCCCTCAAATCCGTTTTAATATTATCTTCCCATCTACGTCTCGGCCTCCCCAAAGGTCTTTTGCCCTCCGGCCTACCAACTAACAATCTATATGCATTTCTGGATTCGCCCATACGTGCTATATGTCCTGCCCATCTCAAACGTCTGGATTTTATCGTCCTAATTATGTCAGGTGAAGTATACAATGCGTGCAGTTCTGCGTTGTGTAACTTTCTCCATTCTCCTGTAACTTCATCCCGCTTAGTCCCAAATATTTTCCTAAGCACCTTATTCTCAAACATCCTTAACCTATGTTCCTCTCTCAAAGTGAGAGTCCAAGTTTCACAACCATACAGAACAACCGGTAATATAACTGTCTTATAAATTCTAACTTTCAGATTTTTTGACAGAAGACTAGATGATAAAAGCTTCTCAACCGAATAATAACACGCATTTCCCATATTTATTCTGCGTTTAATTTCCTCCCGAGTGTCACTTATGTTTGTTACCGTTGCTCCAAGATATTTGAATTTTTCCACCTCTTCGAAGGATAAATCTCCAATTTTTATAGTTCCATTTCGTACTATATTACAAAGGAGACTTACCAGAGAAAAATAAGAAGAGGTCACATGAAAACCGCAAAACAGGCAACTGACGCCATATTGCTCGACCTGACTGGATGGAAAACGATCAAGTGACATACCAGGCAGTGGCGCAGCGTCAGTGTAAGCTAAAAAGCTCAGCTTCCCAGTTAATAATAATTTCATAATAAACCTGCAGTTTACGAACAAAATTATGTATTAATTTTAATTAAGTTTATATTTATGCGTTAAATATTGTGATGCGGCAGCTCAGGATGATTTATGATGCAGCAGTAAACTAGAAGCCTGCACACACCTGCTTCCAAGCAGAGTGGTTTCTTTCACTCATTCTTCTGTGTAACCAACCGCAGATTTTCCATCCCTTTCTAACTAAACTACCCTGGTCGCAAGGCTCGCAAGAAGCTAGCTTTAACATTGAAAGTTTCCGAGTTATCCCTTTCGTGAGTTGTGTTCAGTTGAAGTGTTAGTGTGCATTGCGGCTGATATAATAAATAATGAGTGAAATAACAGTTCCTGACACCAATTTACTTGAATTTTTAGGACAATTCTATTATCAAGACTGACTTACGAACAAAAGTGCGATTTAAAAAACAAATGACCGTGTCTATTTGTTAGAAATATGTGTAAACCATGAAATCATATTTTACTACGTACCATCTCTATGCAGACGACCTTCAAATATACATAAAATTCCACACTGACGAAATAAATGATGCAATAACTAAAATTAATGACGACCTGAACTCAATCTGCACATGGATACGGAAATTCCGACTTAAACTAAATCCAGAAAAATCACAGTCAATCATTGTGGGCCATTCACGTTTGTTAAGCACTATTACCATACCAAATTTGTCCCCGATTAAAATACACGGCACCGAAATTCCGTTCAGTGAATCAGTAAAGAATCTAGGTATTTATATGGATAAAAGTTTAAATTGGAACATTCAAGTTGCAGAAACCTGCAAAAAGGTATTTTCATTAATCCACTCGTTTAGACGATTGAAGAATTTTCTACCCCTTTCCATGAAAAAATGTTAGTGCAAACACTCGTGATGCCCCACTTCGATTACTGTGATATTCTGCTTACTGACCTAAGCGTTACTTCGGCGCAGAGACTACAACGTGTTCATAATATGTGCGTCCGTTTCGTCTGCAATATTCGCCGGGCTGATCACGTAACACCATCCCTCGAAATGTTGTCCTGGCTCCGTCTAGAAGATCGTAGGAAAATCCACTGTCTTTCCCTTCTCTTTCACATATTACATTTCTCCACTCCTGTCTATCTTGCGTCTCGTTTTCAAAATTTATCCACCCATCATAACCTAGACACACGATCACAACACTCCTCAATATTATCCATTCCTCCCACCGAACATCCTCATATTCATCTTCTTTCACTGTGGCTGTTCCTCGACTTTGGAATTCCTACCGAGTAATGTCAGGGACTGTCAGACATCAAATCAATTTAAGAATAGGTTAACGAGATATTTTTCTAACAATTATTGTCAACAATAATAGCTGTTTCAGGTTTCTCAGTGTTTAATGGTTATATATATCACGGATAAATATATAAATTATCTCATTATTATTATTATTACTATTATAATTACCATTATTATTATTATTGTTATTATTATTATCATTATTATTATAACTATTTCTTACCAGTGTTTATTATTGTCACACTAACATTAGTTATCCAATTTTCATCATTTACTTTCATGTTGTTTTATGATCTAGATATTAATGTAATAACTATGTAAGCAAATGTATTTAATTAGAATTAGAGTCTGGCTGGGCGGAAGAGAAGGCCTACTGGCCTTAGCTCTGCCAGATTAAATAAATAAATTATTAAATTATTATTTGAGGTCATGCCTCATTGGTGTTACTTACGAGGTTCTAACCAATCTTCGGACTGCTGACTTGACAGTGACTACTATTTATTTTAAGACTATATTTTTGTAATACGTTTTCTCATATGTACATGAAAGACAACTTGAGTTAGCTCAAAATTTCATGCTACGCCACTGATACCAGGATGCCCTTTGACTGGATGCTGCTGCAATTTAGCGGATTTTTTGGTTAACTAACTCACAATAGAGGGGGTGGCCATATCAGGAACATGGCCATAACAAAAGCACCCACCTTACATATAATAATTTTGCTTTCATTAATATAATGTATTTTATGAAGAAGGGGAACAACCGGTACCGAACTCGCGGTACTTGAGTCCAGAGACAACTACAGCACCATGAAGATGGCACGGATGTTACTAATATTGAAGGCAGGTTTTATGCTGAGCTCCATATTGAAACGAGCTGCGGGTTTGAAGTCGACCCTCCTACTTCGGAACGACAAGTGGTAGAGCTCAGTTTGAGTACTGCTTCAAGTCCTGGAGTAGCTACAGTCGTCCCTTGTTTCCCAATTTGTTTAATAGAAGCGAAGGGGGTGGGGGAAAGAGCAGGTCAATTTTAATTGGAATTGCGCCTGAATCCTGAACAAAATTCCCCCTCCAGCCGCCCGGCTCCCGTGGGATTAGATAATTCAATTTGACACTCCGGCCTTGTCGCGAATGCGTTAAACAAACTGTTCTGCTTTTGTGACGCCGGAAATTAAATTCGAGGTGATGGAGGGGGGAGAGGGTGTCTCTTTATTTAGAAGAAACAAACAAGTGACTGCTGTATCGCGAACAAGAGCCGGCTGTATTAAACCGTCGTAGAAAGACTTTTGGAGCAGCAAGGATTTTCTGTTATTTGACATTTTCCGTCTCTACCTTGTACAGAACTGGTCATAAGGAAACTCCTCTTCCCTTCGACTTAATTAAACGACTGTTTGCAAATTGGAATGACGTCATTCTTGTCATAAAACCTATATTACGATTAATTTAACATTCCTCAATTTAACAGTAGTATTATTACATTAGTATATAGGCCTACATTCATTTTAAGAGAGATTAGAAAATTGTAGGCCTTGTTAGACTCATACGCACATATTAAGGGCTCTGGCCTAAATACTACAAAGTAAGAAATCCGGAGGACGGCATTGTAGCTAATAAGTAGGGCTAGGATTTTGGTGAAATTGCATCTTGTTTCTGTTAAGCCAAAAACATAGCTGCTTTAGTATTTATATGTTAGGTGATAAACTGAGTGTTTTAAGACACATTTGTTAGGGCATTTTTTTTTTGCATTTTTTGCCTGTTTCAGCTCATAAGAGCATTTTTTGTTTTATTCGGTCATTTTTTAGGCATTTTCATTAATTTTGGCCATAAATTCCCATTATTAATGTCAAATAATATTTATTTCCTTTGATATTTTCTCTACACATTTTGTCCATTAATACGCATTATTTTGTATAATATTTTAATCGTTTTTCTACACAAATATTGCCATTTTAACGTAGTACACCCCATGTAATGGATCAGTCCAACCACCCCTTCAACATAGACTCCTCTATACCTGCTAGTTCCGGATAAGAGTGGCCTTGGGGTGGACTACATGGAAGTAAAATAATTGATTAAAGTGTACTACTAAGAAAAATTGTGTAAAATTAAATAAACTTAAATGTTAGTACTAGAATTTAATGTAATTACTAGTCTAAATATTAGGTAGTACAAAACCTCTTTTCCTATTAAGCCAGTTAAGTAAGATCAATTTTTAGGGCATTTTTAAGGGCATTTTTTTTAAAGATTTTTAGGTCATAAATGCATTGTTTTTAGGACATTTTTTCATGATCTAGAGGTCATCAAAATCCTAGCCCTACTAATAAGCTTATTCTTCTTTTTTTGTAAGTACGGTTAATAAAACATACAAGTTTTTATTTTTCGAAAGAAATTTGATGAAGACCACAAATTACCAAATAGCTCAGTTCTTTGATCTTTGCATAATACGAGTATACAGAATAAGCAATAAGTAAAGCCATTAATTTCAGGGCGTTATTCTTCGAGATATTATAAACAAAGGGCGAAAACGTTTGCATTTCAATGTTATAACATACAATGATCATTTACTTTTGTAAGTGTTATTGATTTTAAACTATGATATGTCATTTACACTGAACTTTAAATAAAATTAGATTATATTACCTCATGAGAATGTTTGCTTGTAGGCTAAGATGATTGTCATCAAGTAGTGACTTACGATAGTGTGAAATCACACAATCACCAACCACTTAAACGATGCACGCAATTATACTGATTCTAAGAATATCCTGCCATCCTTTTGTATGTATGTATTTATTAACACTACAATCGGGTATACACCCGGTGGCAGTGATATATAATATACAATAATTACAGTTTACATGAAATAAAATAAAATAAACGTAAATCTATAAATAGTAGATGCAATAAACCTAGGACTATAAATAAAAACTATTCTATAATAACGTCTACGATAAGCAAAAGTAAATCTAACTTATAAGTACTTCTATTTCACCCAACTATTACCAATTTAAATAATTACATATTACCTTAATTAATTACATACCAACTTAATTACATATCATCTTAATTAATTACATATCAATTTAATTAATTATATATCAACTCAATTAGTTACATGACACAACTTAAATAATTACACTGCACCTCCAATTACATTTTCAGTCTAATCTTCTCATCCTTTCCTTAAATGTATTGATTTTAAGAGGACCACCCTGAAAGATTGCCGCAGGTAAGCTGTTCCAGTCTGCTATTGTGCGGTTAACAAAGGAAAATTTTGCCACGTCCGTTCTTTGTTTTCTACATTTAAACTTCCTAATATGATCAGCCCTTCCTAAGTATGATGGTGTTGTTAATCTAGCATTGATATCGGTCCATGCTTTGTGTCCCATTTGTGCCTTGAACAATGCGGTGAGTCTGGTTTTTCGTCGCCTTGATTTGAGAAGTTCCCACCCAAGTCTTTTACTATCTCCTCACCATGTCCCTTCCCCATTTTGACATATTTCGCTGCTTGCGTTGGACCTTTCCTATTGAATCGATTTGGTTTTGTCTGTACGGATCCCAGTAAGATTTAGTAAGATTTTTATTAAGTGAATATGAGTTATTTATGGCTCGAATTTTTTTATAAGTTGTTTGTTGTTGTTCAGTCTACTGTCCGAGGAGACGTAGGAACCTCATAGGTTATAATATTAGAAAAAAATAAAGTAAAAATACAGTCATATAGATGGACTTGCATACAAAGAGTAATAAACAAAACAAGCAGTCCCCGCTGATTCAGCATCGATGTCCTCTGGGGACACGAATCTCTTGTGGTCCATGAAATTATATTCCAGCCACATTGCTGGAGCGGCAATGATTTCCATCATTCTGGTTTAATAAAGTTCCATCCCCTGTGCCATTTACGCATGCCTTCCTAGTACACGGCACATGTGGTTTTTGATCTAAGCAACAGATAGACAAATAGACAGTGACGTTGCAGAATAAAAAGCTGCGTTGCCGTTACGGAAGTCTGTTCAACAATTCCCCATGCAAATGTAATTTAATGTTTGCTCGAGCCCGCGTGTAAGTCAATTCCAGCCGCAATGAATTCATCAAACTGTGTTGAATCTTGTTCTGCAGCAATATGTGCGCAAGGGTGATCGAAGTCTAGCTTGGTTTATAAAGTTACTTAACACACGTCACGACATGATCAACTAATTTATCATTAATAATAATAATAATAATAATAATAATAATAATAATAATAATAATAATAATAATAATAACATAAAATTACTTAGTCACAAGTTAAAAAGTGTTAAAATTTTTAAAAAAGGTATGTACCTTGGACAGACGGCCCGTTTCGACGTGATGTTACGTCTTCATCAGTGTCTCCTGAACTACTGGTGATCTTGAATTCTGCGATGTGCATTTGTCGATTGTAGGGGTGGGGGTAGGTGCTCTTATGGTGGGGGCTGGTTGTTTGTGTGTTATGACGTATCATGACGTCGAATAATGTGTGGGTATTGAACTGTAATTGTGTATTAAGTATATGTTGTGGGTATGTTATTGTACGTTTATATATTTCGTATTGTTCTAAGATGTTTAACTGTGAACGTTTTGGTGTGATGTGTAAAATTTCCATATCTGTTTCTATATTATTGTAGTCATGATTATTGTTGATAATGTGTTCTGCATAATTTGATGTGCTGTAGGGTTTGGTTATAGCTTTAATATGTTCATTATATCTTGTGTGAAAGGATCTTCCTGTCTGTCCTATGTAAAAATGTGGGCAACTATTGCATTTTAGTTTGTAAACTCCAGTTGAATTATATTTATTTGAATGTTTAATGCGATTATTTAGATATTTCTGTGTTGTGTTATTTGTTTTGAATGCTATCTTGTATTTTAGTTTTCTGAATGAAGTTGCAATTTTGTGAGTATTGGTATTGTGATATACCCACACATTATTCGATGTCATGATACGTCATAACATACAAACAACCAGCCCCCTCCACAAGAGCAACATACCCCCACCCCTACAATCGACAAATGCACATTGCAGAAATCAAGGTCACCAATAGTTCAGGAGACACTGATGAAGACGTAACATCACGTCGAACCGGGCCGTCTGTCGAAGGTATATACCTTTTTTAAAAATTCTAACACTTTTTAACGTGTGACTAAGTACAGTAATTTTATATTTTTAACAAACAAAGTGTTAACGTGAACTTTAATCAATGAATAATAATAATAATAATAATAATAATAATAATAATAATAATAACAATAATAATAATAATTTATTATTATTACTATTATTATTGTGTAATATAATATTAATCAAAAGTTTTCTGCCCAAGGGCAGGTCTTTCACTGCAAACACAGCATTCTCTAATATTTCCTATTTTCTGTCTTCCGAAATGATCCACATATCTTAACGTCGTCTATCATCTGATATCTTCTTCTGCCCCGAACCCTTCTCCCGTTCACCATTTCTTCCAGTGCATCCTTCAGTAGGCAGTGCCTTTCCAGCTAGTGACCCAGTCAATTCCTTTTCCTCTTCCTGAACAGTTTCAGCATCATTCTTTCTTCACCCACTCTTTCCAACACAGCTTCATTTCTCATTCTGTCTGTCCATTTCACAGCTCCATTCTTCTCCATAATACTGTATAATATAATATAATATAATATAATATAATATAATATAATATAATATAATATAATATAATATAATATAATATAATATAATATAATATAATATAATATAATACAATATAATACATCGTGTCCCGTTTAGAGAGAACGATTGATGAATGATGCTTTACTTATCTGGAAATGGGATTTCAGTGATACTACATTGGCATGACCTGTCATTTGTATTAATTCTTGTTCCTGTATCCAGCCTGAACTATATTTGATACTGCTGTGGATCGGCCAGAATGTTTTGTGTTTTTTTTTTTTGTCCTAAACCAGCTTTCTGAGCTTGAATTTACCGCTAACAGAGTGACGACATAATCATTGCATACTGATGCGATTGCATGTCCAGTATTGTACGTGACGTCTTATTTCCTTACAAAGCGTCTTATCAAGAAACAGAACTGTGATTGGTTGATTTTAAGGCGTCTCTGAAGCGCTATTGGCCAATATCGCAAATTCATCCTGTAAGTTAAATAGTCAAAAAAATTCAAGAATCTTACATTTCGCACTTATGTTCAGTAATGAAGGTGTTTTTATGTAAGAAAGTATAATTTTGGATCAAGTCAATTCCGACATTAATTAGAGTGAACAAGTGCGCGATTAGGTTAGGCAACAGAGTGTACAGTAGTTGTATTGCATTAGTAATCATTAGTCCGCCATTGCCACAGTAACAAACACTTGAAAGCAGGTAATCCGTATAGGTAATTATAGCAATTGAGTGCCACAGTGGGTCTGTAGCATGTTGCCTTAACAGTTAGTCCGCTCGGCCTCACAGGTACACTCCACCAAACAGAAATCGTTGCTTATGTCGATCTTATTGCGTTCGATACTACGTGACGCATTCTTCCTCTTGATAGAATGCTTGAAAAGAATGAAAGGAACGCCCCAGAAATGTGTGAAAATAAAAACAATAAAAAACAATATGTTTATATACCTATTATGAAATGGAAGAGCGACGTAGGAACGCCCTCAATATTTAACTGATTTAGGCCTATCTGTTTGATAATTTGGTTATTTATCACAATTTTACTTATTTTCGGTGACTAATCTTTAAATGCCATAGACTTTGTTTTCTGTATAGATATTGTTAAATTTCTATTCTTATATTATTTTTGTAAGTATAGGGTAGAGTAGCATAAATCGCAACGCTTCCTAAATGGCACCACTGCTAGTTTAAAACAAATTACTATAGTAATGTGGTATCTAGTGGTATTGTTACAATCTACCATATGAACTTCCACCATGTCACTTGATTTCTGCCACTTCTTTGTGTCAGCAGCGTGGTGATAGTGTATCTAATATAATCGCTCAAGTGAATGTATATTTAGCTGAAATTTTGTAACTAAATAACGGATTTGGATGCAAAGGAATCCATAATCTTAAGATGTTATTGGTTTAAAGAGGTATTAAAGAACATTTAACTTAGTACGATTTTCGAACATGTGGTGATTATAGGCTAGAATGAAGGAAATAATAACTTATGACGTAGTTACTAAATTCGCGCCACTTTGTAGGTGCCTAATTCGCACCGGTGCGATATGAGCAACTGTAGCAATTCTAACCGTACAAAAGAAGGCCCCAAAAATTTTAACTGAACTAGGAATGTATCAGGTGGGTGCAATATCAAGTGGTGAAAAGGGCATTAATAAAAAACAAGTGTGTGTTGTACAAGCGCACCAGGTATTTTGTGCCACCTGTGATAATTTTTAAACGTCAAACAGTGCATCCTTCATTATCAGCTGACACTCCTCCAGGATCGTTATTTGTTTGTTCTGAGTCAGGTTACATCAAGAGTGAACTATTTGTCGAATAGCTCAAACATTTTATTTGCCACTCAAACCTGTCATAGAAAAAGTGCTGCTTCTGTATGTCCACCTATACGACCCATTCCAAAAATTTAGAAGCTAGATTATTTCGGGAAAATCCTATGCTCCTATTTCAGCTTCCTCGTCATAATACTCATAGGCCCAGCCTTTAGATGTTTCTATCTTCAAACCATTTCAAACAGCTATATCATGAAGCAGTTCTTAGGTGGCTTCGAGATAATCGTGAATAAAAGATGACGCAGTTTACAGTTTGAACTGCCTGGTGAAGCACATGGCAAATGTATAACAATAAAAAACGCATTCAGGAAGTTTGAATGTTAGGTAATTTATGCTCTATTTTTTCCATTTCATTTGAAGATGCGTTACTCTCTTTCATTAATGTCAGTAAACTTGTAATTTGCATTTATTACATTATTCATTCAAATACTCTTCAATATGTTCAATATTAAAAGCTTTCCTTCATCCTGTTCCCTGCAGATAAAGAGGTGCGATTTAAGAAACCGCAGGTGCTATTTAGGAAACTAGTTGCCTAAATGGCACCACTGACATGTGTTTCGAAAATGTAATTTTAATTAAAGAATATTAAATCAAATTCAAGGATTCTTTTTTACATGAAAGGTAAATGTTCTGGGAATGTATCCCTGTAAAGTAATGGAGAAAATAAAAACTGTATTGTTCAATAAAAATTATAAATGCTAAAGTGGTGCGATATAGGCAACCTAACCTATATATTGCTTTTTGTAAGTTATTCTCAGAATTGGATATTATAATCTGGTCATCTGCAAATAGTAGATTTTTTAGTTGTATATTATGTGAAATTGGAATTCCAATTATATTTTCCTTTTGCCATTTTGCAATGATATCGTTTACATACATATTGAATAACGCTTATGATAATGAACATCCTTGGCGTACTCCTCTATCTATAACGATTTTGTCAGACATCTTTGAGTTGTAAATTGTACATACTTGCTTATGAGTATATATATGATCGCATTTAGTAAAATAATTGGAATATTTTTGGATTTCATAATATTAAATACAGGGACATCGTTTTATTTTTACTTCAATTTTTATTGTACCTGAGTTTTTGAATGTACTTCACTCCCACCTCTTCTACTAATGAAGTTCAACCGTCCTCCACACAGATCCAAGACCGCATATACAGTCATAGTAGCCTTACGGTCATAGTGAACAGTACGTTCCAAAATATGTTCGCGTTTTCCAGTGACGAAAGAGCTTTCAATATTGCATCATTTTCCTTTTGCCTACGTCACATCCCGGTTTCCCCCACCTGCTTCTATTCGCCTCTCTGTAAATGCTAGTGGCTGGGCTGTCTTAGCTCTTTTCTGAGAACATTAATTTCTGTTAGGAATTGGACTTCTACGTAATATTATAACCATACAATTGTTTAAAATAACTTAAATAAAAGGGCCTCGTTAAGTAATTAACTGTCACGTGATTTCCTCCCTTTCTACGACGCTGCGACGTAACCACTTAGACGGACAGTAGATAGCATGTCTGAGTAATTTTATCTTTTCGGATCGGGCAGAAGTGAAGATTGAATTTACAGTACGTAAGGTCTCTTTTATAGAGTAGGTACAGAATTATTTCAACATGAGTTACTGATACGAAGTACGAACCTGGTAATTGGAATTACGTGCAATAATCTATAGTGCGATAATATGCACATTAGAACTGAAGCCTGTATCGAAATGAACGGCCACCATTTTCAAAAATGTGTTTAAATATCCATATTATGATTATTTTTCAATTTAACTTCATTCTCTATAGTGTACGCTAATGTGCTGTAGACAGTATAATACACACTGTATAATGAATACGTCCGAATGGGAAGCTCAGTTCGTGAGTAAAAACACTCATTGTTAATACTGTACTGTATTTTGATTAAACAAAAACCTAATGAAAATTATCAAACTCAAAATCGCGATATTTCCTAGTTTACGTAAATGGATGAACTACTTTTCTTCCCTCTTATACCTAATAAAGTGATTTGTTTGTATATTACGCCAGTATCATCGAACTCCAGTCGTGGAAGGGGGTAACAAAAGGTGTTTCCGGTTCTTAATCGTTGATCCAAAGGTACAGCCAGGTTAATATTAGAAATGTTAGTAAAAATAAAATGATATCCCTGTAGAAGTTATCTGTTCACACAGTGGAAAGCTTTTCCGTAATGTATAAATAAAAAGTGGGTTTCCAGATAGAATTCTCTACGTTTTTCAATTAATAATTTTAAACAAAATGTTGGATCTGTGCATATGAGCAATAGTTCAAACTTCTGGTCGCATTTCTACTTGTGTAGTAGAAAGCACAATGGAATTACTTGCAGCGTGCCGAGTAGCGAAACTTACTTCATTATTAGCAGTCTCAGCTGCAGAGTGGAGCTGAATTTTGCTTATTACTAAGGGATCTCACCATCCCAAGTCATTATTAGAAGTGGAGTTCACAATATTGAGGGATACTACATGTATTTACCGCTTCATTCAGAAATCCTTCGAATTGCAGGAAACTGAGTTTCTACCAGCGTTATTTGCTCTCTTGTTTAGTTTTCTAAGCTTTATTTAATGGCTATCGTTAACAGAGGATATTAGTATGAAGAGGCTGCAGATTTCTGAACGGAACGAGTACGACTGCTGAAAATGTGTAATCACATGAGTATGAAGGTAAATTCTCATTTAAAATCAAACAAACTTCTATGCTTTCACTTTAACATTCTGTTGTTATTGACAGTGCTGTTGGGAGTCTGACATTAACTGCCGCACCCTAATCAGTACTTAAACATAACTTTATCATAAAGAAATGATGACCATCAACTCTCGTGTTTAACCCTTAATGGAGATGAAATTTATGAGCCCATCTCCACCAGTTCTATGCACAGAGGGGAAAAAACCAAAGGAGAAAGATTTAAATAATTGATTAAATGACGATCTTACTCGTGTTAATTGTGTAAGCATGTGCGGCTTACAGCTGTTTCGGTGCTTCTTCACACCATCCTCAGAGCCTACTAGAGCTCGGCGTCATCTCGAACTTCGCTGCCTGTTGTGTGGGTGTGTTCGATTGCTGAAAAGTGTTGAAATGTGGTGTCAAATAGTGTGTGTTCTGAAATTGATCTGTGTGTAGAGAATTTGATCAGGGTGTGTTTTAGTGTGTCTGTAGCCTATATTTCATATTGTTCTAGTGTGTTGAGTTTTTGGTTCTTGGGTTGTATGTGTAGGATTTCGATGTCTGTATTTATGTTATTGTATATGTGGTTAGCATTAGTTATGTGTTCGGCATACGAGGTATTGTGTCCTCTGGTTATTGCTTTAATGTGTTCTTTGTATCGAGTTTGGAATGATCTGCCTGTCTGTCCAATGTAGAAACTGTCGCAACTATTGCATGTGAGCTTGTATACGCCTGTGTGGTCGTATTTATTTGTTTGTGTTGTTTGTGTGTTGAGATGTCTTTGCAGTGTGTTTTCTGTTCTGTATGCTATGTTGTATTTCTGTTTTCTGAATGAGGATGCAATCTTGTTTGTGTTTTTGTTTTCGTATGTTAGTGTGATGTATTTCTTGTGTTCTTGTGTTTGTGTTGTGTTTTGTGTGTTTTTGTGTTTCTTGAGTTTTTGTTTTGTCTTCCCTTCCTTTTGTTTTGTCTTTCTTAACACGAGTAAGATCGCCATTTAATCAATTATTTATATTCAAGTGTTAAAAGTAGTGTACGAAAGATTCAACATGGAGAAAGATTTGATCCGATGCTGTGGATTGAATCTCGGCGTAGCTCAGTGGTATTGTATTGTATTGTATTTATTAACATTCCATGGTATTGATACATTGCTTTACAGCTAGAATATGGAACAAGTCAAAAAACTTAATACTATTATAAAGTCTTAATTTATAGTCACAGTCTAGATGAAATATATATACAGACGAGATTTACAATATAGTCTACTAGTACAACACATAGTTTTAGTATCAATTTCATGAAGTGTTATTGAATGTCATGAATTCACTTACAGATTAGAAGGCGTGAGAAATTAGGTACTGCTTTAATTTGGCCCTAAATAATCTTATGTTTTGAGTTTCATTTTTTATATCGATAGGGAGGCTATTAAAAATTTTTACTGCCATATAACGCACTCCTTTTTGATAGCACGATAGACTTGCCGATGGAGTATGAAAGTCATTTCTTTGACGTGTATTTATGCTATGAACTGTTGAATTAGTTACAAAGTTTTCACGATTACATACGAGGAAGACTATTAATGAAAAGATATACTGACAAGCCATGGGCATTATTTGTAGTTTTTTGAAAATAGTCCTACACGATTCCCTAGATTTGGCACCTACCATTATTGTAATTACTCTTTTTTGTAATAGAAATATACTGTTACTATCTGTGGAATTTCCCCAGAATATTATTCCAAAACTCATTATCGAGTGGAAGTAGAACATTCAGTGCCTAGAACGGGGTCCTGAATTTGATGCCCGGGCCAGAGCAAGTTTTTTTTTCCGTTTTTAACTAATTCAATTTTATTTTTTCAGTGTTTCGAGTATTACGATAATTCGGAATCAGTCTCGCTATCTGTAGCACGTGACACGTATAACAGTATCTTATTGAATGCTTGCAATAATACGATGGTCATTTTAAGCAAAAAGTCATGCGATTTATATAATTGGGATAAGGTATCTATGAATCGATGTAGTCTATTACTTACATGTAGGACCACATTATATCGCCATATAAAGAACAATTTTCCGTAGCTCAAGTGAACAGCGCGGTATAATTTAATAATTTTAATGCCGGCCATCTTTTTGTCCGCCATTGTACAACATGGTAACTACAAGTAAGGTGGGTGCTCCTGTTATGGCCATGTTCCTGATATGGCCACCCCGCTATTGTGATTTAGTTAACCAAAAAATCTGCTAAATTGCAGCAGCATCCAGTGAAAGGGCATCCTGGTATGTCACTTGATCGTTTTCTATCCAGTCAGGTTGAGCAATATGGCGTCAGTTGCCTGTTTTGCGGTTTTCATGTGACCTCTTCTTATTTTTCTCTGGTAAGTCTCCTTTGTTTTATGCATGTTTTTCAAAGACTTGTTTCATGAAAACCATCGTACTCCATTCAGTTTTTAATGTTCTGTTGATTGGTGTTGTAGTTGATGGCGTATCTTTTACGAGTTGTTCATAATTAAACGATTTTCGTGAGATCCTGATATGGTCATATTAAATGCACAATGGCCATATCTAGTTCATTTCACTTTTATTTTTTCACCTGACAAATTTACATGCCTTATAGCTGGGATTACGCAAAAATTTTGTATTTTAAGAAAAACAACTTAATTTTTGATAGAAAAACCTGTTTTGATTACACTTTTGAATTATAAAAAAGATTATTAAGTGTCATGTTTATTCATTTTACACCAAAATTATTTAATTTTAGCACAACTGCGCTATCAAACTGAAAACAATCACGATTTATAGAACATGGAACAAGGGTGGCCATATCATATGCACATGTTCCTGATATGGCCACTAGGTAGACTTTTGGAATCTGGGACTTTTTGGACAATTAAAGCTATTTTTATGAGGAAAGGAAATTGTTTTGAGAAAGTCCATTATACTGAGAACGAGTAAGAAAAATGTGGTTTACATTTTTTTTTCAAAATGGCGGCTAGAAAAATTCTCAAACCTTAGCATGGCCATATCAGGGACACCTACCTTATTTACAACTTGTAGCCATTCTCCTGTCAATATGATAATGTGATGCTGATATAATCGGCAATAATTTATGATGCAGTTGCATTATCAGTTTATTTGCTACTCGCTAAGTAACATTTCTGGCACATTAAGTAACACAATAATCAATAATTACACAAAGAACAGCGCGCGGGGAGTCGGGACGACCTGCTTCGTGTCTCGGGTCTTGGTAATCGCGTGGTAGGGTCGCTCCATACCGCCACATCGCACGTGTTACCTCGGAAATACGAGACTTCTCGCGTCCTGGAACGTAGACGAGGTTATAAGCCATCCTTCAGCTTGTCGCTTTTATTTCCATTCAAACAAGACGCATAATCCGAGCGTTCATTTTATACCCAGGCGGTGTCAAAGAGCGATTTCTTTTGAAGGGGTGAGATAAGAGTTTATTTATTGATTAGGTCTTCTCAGATGCCAAACTAATCACAAGAACCGCTAATGTATGTCTACTAATGGTGTGTTAACATTTGTGAATCTAGTTTACGCAACCTATTGGGGGTATGTTGGCGGAGCGTCATTTCCAATACATTGCTTTGGAAGAAGATGCAACAGAAGCCCATTGATCTAGAGATAAAAAGGAGAAAATGGTGCTGGATTGGACACATCCTGAGATGCCCAGAAGGAAACATTGCTAAAGAAGCACTCGAATGGAATCCCCAGGGGAGCAAGAGAAGAGGAAGACCCAGGATAACGTGGCGGCGGTCTGTTCAAGAAGAAGCCCAAAATCTAGGGAAGAACTGAAGAGAAGTGAAGGCCTTGGCCGCAAATAGGTCAAAATGGCGCTCTTTTGTTGTGGCCTTATGCTCCCATAGGGAGACGCAGGACATTGTATGTATGTATGTATGTATGTATGTATGTATGTATGTATGTATGTATGTATGTATGTATGTATGTATGTATGTATGTATGTATGTATGTATGTAGGGAGAGTCGGGCAGTATCGGACATCGGGTAATATCGGACAGTGAGTTTCTTTCATCTACCACACGATGATAGTACCTGATTGACATGGTTACATTTCTATGATGTCGCATAGAGAAACGTAACCATGTCATTCAGATACTACCATATGGTAGTAGATGAAAGAAACGCACTGTGCGATATTACCCGATGTCCGATACTACCCGACTCTCCCCTACGTGTTTATGTATGTATGTATGTATGTATGTAATGATGTGTTAGGGCTCGTAATTGATTTTCTCAGATCTACTCCACGTGGAGTAAAAATCAATATTATCGTAACTTGAGTTGATTGATGACGAAAAAAAAAGATTAGTAATTTTAATTTAAATTTTAATAATTAAAAGTTATCTTATAGCTTAAAGTGTAGGCTATTCACTGTTGATGGTGTTGGTAGAAATCAATATATTGATATCGCTATAATAGTACATTATGCAACGAGCCTATAATGATAGTAATTAAGAATCGAGTATGGATATTTATGAAACGAGCGCAAGCGAGTTTCATAATTTCCATACGAGCTTCTTAATTACCATTATAGGCGAGTTTCATACGACTTGTTATGCTCGACCACATTTCTAACTTGAAATTACCGGTATTCAGATGTATACATTTTATTTGTATCTGACAAGATCGGAAGTGACTTTATTCTAGGTCGTGAATTGTGAGATGTGCGCAGACGCGAAAGTATTGATTTTTTCCGAAGAACAATAATGTCATTGACCTTGACGTAGTACCGTTAAACTTGATAATATTATAATATTATAACCTTGATTATTGAATTCGACATTGAAAAACGAGATGACAAATTGAATTTATTTGAATAGGCCTATTATTTACAATTAACGCTAATTATTATAGTAACAGAACATAACTTCTGCGACAATATTGGATTTCCAGCCTCCGTGACTTTTCGCTAATTCTCTTTCGATTGCATATCCGAGAATAATCGATACTTGCGGTTTTATAACGGTACAAAGCTGACTTGTCATTGGCTGAACACATGTAAGCTGAGTTATCATTGGCTGAAGACCTGTACTTTAATGAGTAGGTTTACTTTAATGACATGCATTAAAGGACAGCTACCAGGTGTATAATTAGTACATTTCGGCATGGTCGAGCATAAAAATAATTATAACCAGGAATAATCTTTGTAACGAAAACGTGATAACAGCGCTTGACATTACAAGTGTTGATGAATATAAAAAATATATCCAACACAAAGTCTACCGCCTGGGCATTAATTGAACGCTCAGACTACAATAAAACTGCAGACGAGGCGCCACAATGACACACTGAGCTATAGTCGGCTGTACTGGTGCAGAGGAACTAATGTTTGCAGCACAGGGTTAACGAGTATCTCATGGACGTGGTCTATGAAGAACTGGGAACAATAAAAATAACATAAATTCAAGATTATGGCCTGGGAGGAATTTTCTCCTGGCATTAATTTTCCATTTAAGATTATTAAATTAACGGCGGTCAAATATTGACTTTTTGTACCGAAAATACCTTTATTATGATTATTATTATTATTATTATTATTATTATTATTATTATTATTATTATTATTATTATGCATCTCTAGGTGCATTAAAAATGCCAACATGTATGCGAATTCGATGTATAGGCTTAGTTTGCTCTTGGCAATGACATCACTTATGTATTCTTTGAAAAATTATACTTAATTTTCATAGTATAATCAATAATATTCTCATAGTATAATATATCATAGATTAAAATAAGGCGGAGAGCAGCAAGGATAAACCAGCATACAATCTAAGGAAATGGTGCGTCAGTGGAATGAAGGATTAATTAAGGGTGCAGTGAATATGGGTGAATAGTGTTTAAGTATGAGAAGGGTCATGATGAGTTATTTAATTAGTAGGAATGAGTAGGACGTATTGTAAATATAGGAAGAGTAGAGGAGCTAAAAGTAGGACTAGACTAGATAGGTATCAGTAGGACAAAGAAGTAATATAGATAGATGTAAAGCAAATAATAGAGGGTAGGCTTAGTTAAGACTATAGTACAGTAAAATGATTGTAGTGATTTGTAAACAAGTTGGGACTGTGAAAATGCAGAGTAGAAAAAGTAATTGTTATGTTATTAGGAATAGGAAATACTAGAAGGTAGGAGTAGAGGGAAAGAAGGAATATTTAATAAACGCTGAAATATAGGAAGTGTGGTGAATGAACATGAAAGACATAGTGGGTGAACATTAAATGATGAAGAGAATTCGGTCATTAACATCGAGTATTGTGCAAGTTGTAAATAGTATATGGGAGGAACTGGTGGTCCGAATACTATTATGTGAAGGGCCAGCAGGACCAAAGGTTTGAGTGAGAATAAACCATACCATACCATATCATAGATTAGAGAAAATTCTTAGTTTCAAATGATTTTCTTTTTATATTTTATGCATCCATTAACTAACATTACAATTTTAATTTACTTATTTTAATTTTTGCATTATTATTATTATTATTATTATTATTATTATTATTATTATTATTATTTATTTATTTTTTTAATTTTATTGAAATTTTAATTCTGTTTATTATTGTTTCACTTGTGCTGGGCTATTATTGGCTTATGGCTGTTGGTTACCACATCAATAATATAATAAATAAATAAAATGAAAATTATTATTGCATGTGGAAAGTTTCAACTTCGTGTCAATAAATAAAAGTACTAGCTTTCAGATAGTTAAATAGGATATATTGTGAAAGTTATACTTGTAGGTATTAAAAGGAAATTTATAAAGAAACAAACGTGTTATCCTTATCAAGGAACTGCATCTACAACAATCGCACTGAAAATTGGAGTTGAGTACGCTTCATAGTGAGTCGAGACTTTACTCGCGATTGAAGAACTGATAAAGTCACAATAAATGTTACCAAAACAAACTGCTGGAACATGATAAGAATTTTGCTGCATTATTTTCAGGCTAATTTTATACACATAATAGTTTCTCTCCCTACCATTTCACGCACTTTGCGATGTGTCGAATCTGGAAGTTGACAGTCTCAAAGATAATATAAAAAGTGTCACAGAAAGTGACAGTGTTCTGATTGTTTGGTGCGGAGTCATTTTTTTAATCGTGGTTAATGTTTTGAGTTAACCTTATGCAAACAGTGCTTGATTATGTATAATAATTTATATTTGTATTCTGTTTTAGAGTCTAGGAAATTGTGGATCATTTAATGAAATTGAGTCTGTTTGTGTAGAGAAGTGTTGAGTCAATACGTGAGTGATTACGTGATTCCGGTAACATCTATTTGTTACAAATAACAACACACGACTAAACATAAATGATAAAACAAACTGAATGAAAAATATTAACTTCGAAGACGAAAACTTGGAAAGAATTAAAGTATAAATTAAAAAACTGAAATAGTACAAGTCCTAATAATATTTTATAGAAATATAATTGATGTGGAAGTACAAAGGAGTAGCATGACCGGGCATGGCATAGTTGCACCACACGGTCAGATAAAATGCAGCATATAAAAAGGGTCCCTGTTTTGTGGGCATAATTGCACCCCGTTTCCATCAGGTAGAGCAAAAAGACATGGCATAGTTGCGCCCCGATGAAATAGGTAGAGAAAAAGGCACTACGGAAACTCGAGCCTTGTGATCAACCAACCTTATTGATTTCTTATTCGATTTATATTCATTATCGATACCGTTAAAATGAACACCATGAAGTTGGCAGTACTTTATTAACTGTTTTTCTACTGTTTATGCAGTGATTATCAATAGCCTACCGTTAAAATGAACACCATGAATTTGGCAGTACTTTATTAACTGACATATTCACATGAGTTAGCCGTTGGAATATGGGCCCTTAGCAGTCTTGACATCTTATTAGTGATTTTCACACCGTCTGTGGCGTATAGTGAGATTAATTTAAAATGAATGTTACGTTTAGTGAAAAGCGTGAAGAGTTAATAATTGATAATGGTTCTAAGTTTCAATTTTCGAAACCCTGTACCGTAGGGTTAAGATATCGATGTAGAAAAAAATGCAGTTCATTTATTGTGTGTGATCAATAAAAAGTGTTATTTTAAATAGCAAAATTGATCATACGCTAGGCCTACCTGATTTCAATGCAGCTATCACTGTAATATTTTTAAGTAATTTATTTGTTTTATGACAATCACTTTCGTGTGTACTACGCCCATCGGGGCGCAACTATGCCGTGTCCCATCTGCTACCTGATTTCTTCGGGGCGCAACTATGCCATGTCCCTTCTGCTACCTGATTTCTTCGGGGCGCAAATATGCCATGTCCCATCTGCTACCTGATTTCTTCGGGGCGCAACTATGCCATGTCCCTTCTGCTACCTGATTTCTTCGGGGCGCAAATATGCCATGTCCCATCTGCTACCTGATTTCTTCGGGGCGCAACTATGCCATGTCCCATCAGCTACCTGATTTCTTCGGGGCGCAATTATGCCATGCCTAGGCCTCCCAATTGACCGCGGGGCGCAACTACGCCATACCGGCATGACCAACGCAATAGTGCTGCATTTGTGATACTTATTCTTTCACCTCGGCAAATACCATCTTGCTATCACCAATTCCATTGACGTTAAATAACCTCGTAGTTGATACAGCGTCATTAAATAACCAAGAAAAGATTAATTAGAAGTGATTATTAAAAATATATAAAATACCGGCACGCAGAAATAAGACACGACCCGATAAAGACAAAAGGAATTATCTAGCCTTAACAGGCAAAGTGACTGTTTACAAAATACAAAAAAAGTAGAATGCTTTCTGTAAGCAATAGGCTTATGAATTTCGATTTACATTAATGCATGTACTTACAGTTGAGATAGAATTCATATTTTTTCCTTGACAAATCTCAGAATTTCCTTCGATAATTATATTCGTGCTTATCTAATTCCTAATCTTGCCAGCACCCTCTTTAGTAGCTCTTAGCATAAAGCACGTAACAACAGTATGATCTGTGAGAGCTATATGTTGCTAATCAAATAAGATTAAATGCGGTGGTTAATTAACTGTCTAAGAGAAATTCATAATACATACAAATGAACCATCATCATAATCATCATCATCATTATGGTGTAAATCAAGTTAGCTTTGTTCCGCCTTCACATGTCTTGGTCCTTTCAACTTTTCCTAGGTCTATACATAAAATAAATAATAAAAACTTCCTCAGTGCAAAATCAGATTCACATACAGGATATAATTATGGGCATTGTTTCTTGATAAAAGAATGGCCCGACAATGATTCTTTCCTCGTTATACATATCTGAAATAATTCTTGTGCAATAATAAAAATAATAATAATAATAATAATAATAATAATAATAATAATAATAATAATGCAAAAATTAAAAATTAAGTAAATTAAAATTGTAACGTTAGTTAATGGATGCATAAAAATAAAAATAAAATCATTTGAAACGAAGACTTTTTCTCTAATCTATGATACGAGTATTATACTATGAGAATATTATTGATTATACTTACTTACTTACTTACTTACTGGCTTTTAAGGAACCCGGAGGTTCATTGCCGCCCTCACATAAGCCCGCCATTGGTCCCTATCCTGAGCAAGATTAATCCAGTCTCTATCATCATATCCCACCTCCCTCAAATCCATTTTAATATTATCTTCCCATCTAAGTCTCGGCCTCCCCAAAGGTCTTTTTCCTCCGACCTTCCAGCTAACACTCTATATGCATTTCTGGATTCGCCCATACGTGCTACATGCCCTACCCACCTCAAACGTCTGGATTTAATGTTCCTAATTATGTCAGGTGAAGAATACAATGCGTGCAGTTCTGTGTTGTGTAACTTTCTCCATTCTCCTGTAACTTCATCCCTCTTAGCCCCAAATATTTTCCTAAGCACCTTATTCTCAAACACCCTTAACCTATGTTCCTCTCTCAAAGTGGGAGTCCAAGTTTCACAACCATAAAGAACAACCAGTAATATAACTGTTTTATAAATTCTAACTTTCAGACTTTTTGACAGCAGACTGGATGATAAAAGCTTCTCATCTGAATAATAACAGGCATTTCCCATATTTATTCTGCGTTTAATTTCCTCCCGAGTATCATTTATATTTGTTACTGTTGCTCCAAGGTATTTGAACTTCTCCACCTCTTCAAAAGATAAATTTACAATTTTTATATTTCTATTTCGTACAATATTCCCGTCACGAGTCACAATCTTATACTTTGTCTTTTCGGGATTCACTTCCAAACCTATCTCTTTACTTGCTTCCAGTAAAATTCCCGTGTTTTCCCTAGAGATGCATAATAATAATAATAATAATAATAATAATAATAATAATAATAATAATAATAATGATAATAATGATAATAATAGGCCTAATAATACAATTTCGTAAATAAGAAATCAGTTGTGTTAGTTCGACATCTTCAAATAGAAGCACTGGTTTAATTTTATTTAAGTTATACATTTATTATTATTTTCATTAATATCTCACTTTCTATTGCCAGTCGTTGGTCAGTTATGCGGATTTAGACATGTTTAATTACCCCAATAAGTAGAATAAATTTCTTACTATTTCATTCGCCAGAAAACAAAGATAGATAACCTTCAATACATTGTGAATTTTTGTACTTTCATTTACACTGCCTATGGAAAAAGTCCTAGCTTATATGTCTGCCGCTTTACTTTTAATTTTATGTTATCCAAATCAGTGGCCACTTGCAAAGAAATAGCCTGTTGTAAAATTAAGGAAATATCACAAACTTACTTGTGATAATAAATTTTGTCTGTTAAATATACAAATTTAGATATTGTGTTTGTTATAGAACGATTCGATCTTTCTACTATGTCGAAGTAGAATGGAGATTATCATATGTCATATCGTCGTTGATTTTATGAAACCTCCTATGTGACAGTAGACCTACAGAGTATAATTTTTCAGGAGGAAGAAAATTAAATATCAAATGCCCACACTGATCCTCGATGATCATATTCACCAACGTTTTCTACCTAATTATCTCATATTCTTCTGCAGTCCTATTGATATTTAATTACTTTTTTCTTCGTCCTGAAAAAATTATGCTCTGTTCTGTCACATTGAAGGTTTCATAAAATCAACGACGATAGGCCTATGCTTTTGCGGTGATGTTTTTATTGCTCGGAAGCACGTTGTGAGATCCATGGCAGGTGTTTATAATCGTGTGTCATGTAGGTAATATATTTTAAGAGTTATAATATTTTAACATTTTATCCTCTACTATATATTTTTAAGTTTATAGAACTATATTCAAAGATAAACCACACATGTTGGGCCAATTATACAGTGTTCATAGATTTGATAAGAAACGTAAAAATACATAAGCTTATTACAGTTATATGAACACTAATAAATATAATATAATTATTAAAAAATTAGTAAAAGTCAGACATGTTTCAGAGATGCTTCTCCATCCTCAGTGACTTTAAGCCAAGCAACAACGTGGTTCGATCACCTGAACCAGCCATCGTGGTAAAGTCACTGAGGATGGAGAAGCATCTCCGAAACATGTCTGACTTTTACTAATTTTTTTATAATTATATTATATTTATTAGTGTTCATATAACTGTAATATATATTTTTACGTTTCTTTTATAGAACTATACTAATGGGAACCATTTTATCGAAATAGTGATTTTCATTATTACAACTCTCGTTTTAAGGATAATTTAATATTCCAACACATCGTCTAACAAGTTTCAATAATACGTATATGGTCTATGGCTTAATATAATGATTTACCTGATCAAATAAAAAATATGAATGATTTGAGGTGTTTTTAAAATAATGGTATATCAAAATAATTTTAACAAACCTCTGTCCTTACAACTTAAATTAACTATGTGTGGATTTACATTGGTGCTAATTTTGTAATTTTAATTCTGTTTTAGTTATTGTTTTTCTTTCTTTGACAAGTCCTATAGCTTTTAGCTTTTTTGTGAAAAAATAAGGAATTAAATAAATACATGCACAAATTAATTAATTAATTAACAATATTATTTGGAAATGGTATAAACATTAGGCCTATTAATAAACATTTTCAACAGTAGTTAAATATTATTCGCACAAGAAATTGCTTGGGCGGCCGGGAACCAACAGTTATGTCACAGTCTAGTATATACAGTCACGAAGCTCAATAGGTAGTAAATATGCATCCATAGATAGTTGCTAACCACTAGGATCGCTAATATCGCCTCATTACATACAATGCGAAATAGTACCGGCACAGTCTATTGTTACTAGCACCCTCACAACTCAAGCTTCGTGACTGTATACACTAGACTGTGGTTATGTATTGTTAATCACTTCAGGAAAGAATTGAGTTTATATCTACTATTCTTCTGCTTCTTGAGACGTTGAATATCATTTGGATGTCTAGGCCTTTCTTTAAATCTACGTTAAATTCTCTCACATGGCCAACCTCCTTGACCCTGTAATGAGCACACTGCAGGGCCATCGCAGAGACGTCGCAGAACAAGTACAGTTTCGTGGAATGGAGATAAAATATCTCCTGTGACGAGAATCGAACTACAGACCGTTTGGTTCAGAAATATACACGCTATACACTGACTTATGGTGACGAGCATATCAACTGTTATTGTTGTTTAAACCATAACAGGCTAATGATTGTATTCATGAAATTTAATTAGGTCTAACTAAGGTCGCGGTCTTTAATCAACTAAATGGAATGTTTGAACATCTTGTCATTAATTAACTTTTCTAGAAAATAGAATATTTATACTGCCTAAACGTGTAATTGAATAAGAGCTTGTCATGTTACCAAAGAAGAAGCTAGTAAGGACTGTTGAGAAAATCGTCATTCAAGGAGAAGGTGGGTAGAAAGACTTCAAAGACGTTGAAGGGAAAGCAAAGTGTGTATTTCCTACGACATAAATTGCAATAAAAGCCACAGATGTTAAAAAAATACAGAGAGAAACGAGAACATAGAATGATAACCGTCTAACTTCATCATATCGTACATATCTATTATAATCTATATCATATCATATCGAAGAGAATTGCATCGCGTCGTATTATTTCATAGTGTATCACATAGCATCGTATCGGATCACATCATATCATATCGCATCATATCAGAAAGCATTGCATTGCATTGCATCATGTAGTATAATACCAAATCTCTTAGTGTTACATCTCATCGCATGGAATCATGTCGTATCATATCAAACCATAGGACTATCGCATCACTTCATATCACATCATGTCGCAAAGCATCGCATCGCAACTCCGCCTTTTCCAAATATTTATAGTTATAACATTTACAGCTCATGCATTTTGTCAAGAAACTCGCGATGCGCAGTAGGAGAACAACGTTTCTGTAGAGGAGGTAGGAGTAGAAGGGAAGGTCGGGCGTGTGTCTACCGAGTTCAAGGCAAAGACTAACCCATTCCCCTATAATTCGTAAGTAGACTCATCCGATCTCGTGCGCAGCTCTGTGGGAAGAGTGGGAGAATGTCTTGACAAAATGCATGAGGGTTATTCGATGCAAAAAAGTAGCTATGTTTTTTAACCATAATGTCTCAAAAGTTAAAAATATTGTAGTAGGTTATTTTGTATGTTCTAAATATGAATTTCAAGCAATACTATATTTATATCTTTCATAATTTGGCAGCAATCAGAATTTAAAATATTGGTTTAACAAAGAACACGGTTTCGTTCATTGAAGTTTTCTTACTATGTAAAGGAAGATGGAAAAGTGATTTCAATGCAATTCGAAAAAGGAGAGCCTTGTTTATAAATGCCCTTGAAATGAAAAAAAAAATACATAATTTTTTAAATAGTTACCCACCCTAAAATAATTTAAAAAAATAAATAACACAAAATGCAATTCATTTTACAGACGAAAAAACATGTGTTTAATCCTTTAGGGTTATTGATTCCACTATGAAAATTTCAGAATGCTGATTAAATATCGTGTCAGTTTTTAATAAAAATAACTCACCGGAAAAAAGGAGCTCAGCAGATAGGCTCTCCCGTCGTACAGAATGTTGCGCGGTCAAGGTCAGGGAGACGGACGTTTGAGATAGCGTTATGAAGTCTCGTGAACGCTACGACCGCCACACATAGCAAGCGATTTTCAACCGTTGGAACAAAAATTAACAATTTTATTGTTTTAATTATTCACAGGTTTCTTTAGATAAAGCCATAAAACTTGAAAGATGGATTAGGAATAAGATTTTCTTCAATACGAATGAAATTCACATGAATTTAATTTATTGCATTCGAATATACAACTATTTCTTTTTTCAATGAGGTGATTTTATGAGCATGCCTTAATATTATTCGGATTAGCCTTTAAGGTATTAAATTATGGTTATTCAGGTTCACAATGGCGTCTGTTTAGTTTCGATAATACTTCATATAGAGTGTCTAGATATTTTAAGTGATGAATAACATGTAACTTCCACCCATTTTTCAGTCATCCGTATGACTAAAATATTAATGATATGGCGGTCATAGTTGGCAGTTTAATTTATTTTCATAATAACAATATTATATTAAAAGCTCAAAAAAATTCATGACATCGCTGGCATATTCTTAAAATGTTGTATGGAATGACCCATGATCTGTAGGCTACACGTGTGTGTTGGCTAAATGTGTGGAATTCACTTCAATATTTTGTCACAGAAAATAATCCTGAGAAACAAGAATGTAATTATGTATTGTAACAGGACCGCCACTAAAAGTTTCATATAGCTATGCATATTTGTTTAATGACAATTATATTATATTATATTATATTATATTATATTATATTATATTATATTATATTATATTATATATTATATTATATTATTGTATGTATTTATTTACACTGTAAGTGGGCAAGCACCCAGTGGCAGTGGTATACACAATATAAACAATACACAATAAAATGATAAGCAATACACAATAAAATTTACAGTACACAATACAATTTTACAATACATATACAATTTTATACACAATACAATAAGAATACACAATATAATTTAACACAATAATAATAAAACATAAATAAAATACATAATTTTACAATGAATACCTAATTTTACAATATATATTATATTATATTATATTATATTATATTATATTATATTATATTATATTATATTATATTATATTATATTATACTAGCCGTACCCGTGCGCTCCGCTGCACCCGTTAGAAATAAATGTAAAGTAATTACATAATTAAAATAGGACATTTGATCCAGGGAATATTCGTGTTTGATAGAAGGATAAATCGTTTAATATGTTACTTAATTTAAATTATATTTAAATAATTAAAATGGAATCATTTTGGTCCAGAGAGCACTCATTTGGTGCAATGACAATTCCTTTAATATGTTTTTTTTTAATTTTTATTACATGCATCCATAGTTCAATGAACATTGACATCATTTACATTTAATGTGTATACTTTATTTTACTTGTTATATGTTTCCATTGAATTATGGTAATAACTTAATTTTAACTCTTGTTTTCTACGATTAAGTAAATGGCGCTTGGCCCACTATGGTTCTGAACCCTTCAAATTACTTACATTATATTATATAATATTACATTACATATATTATATTATATTATATTATATTATATTATATTATATTATATTATATTATATTATATTATATTATATTATATTATATTATATTATATTATATTATATTATATTATATTATATTATATTATATTATATAAAAAGTGTGTTGATAACGGATGTACCCCGATAAGTAAGTTTTCAATTTGTTATGGCGGCTCTTGAATCTTAGGAGGAACAAATTTTATTTTACAACAGGGCAACATAATCTGCTTGGCTCATTACCCAAATTTTTTGCATTGCATTTAATGCATATGTATTTTAACTCGATTCAATTGAGCATAGTTAAAATTTGGATTATAAAATAATGAAATGCTAAGCTAACATATTACTACTGCATACTAAATCAATACACTCTCGTTGTTCGTTAATTCTCTGAGATAAACATTATTTTAAGAAATACAGGAAACGAATACACAGAATAGCCTATCAAGTTTTCTGTGCATAAGAAGCTATTTCAATCTTACCTGTCCTCAATTCACTCAGAAGTTACTGTAATAACATTATAGCATTATCTCCATCCAGAGAAACTACACTTTCCAATGGTGAAATAATAATTAATTATAAAAATCGGTTAATTTAGCTTCCGATATTGCTTCATACAAACACAGAAACATTTTCTGTAGGCTATGATTCATAGTTTTCGATTGTTGTTGACCAAGGCCCCTTATAGACGAAGTCATTTGTTTATTTCATTACACGGCCTTAGATGGCAGTTATTTTAATTTTAAAACTCATTTATCTCATTAAATATCAGTCCTATCAAATTTTTTCAAAGAGTAAAACTTATCGGGAATGAGTTTTAAAGAATTTTTTGTTACGTAACATTTTTAATAAAAATCAATAATAAGCGAGATATTTCGATTTATTTAATTCAGGTCCCCTTATAACCCCTCTTTTAAATAATGTATTTTGAATGCCATATAGCCTATAATCTAAGTTACAACGAACTTAATTTATATTCCAATTTTCATCGAAATCCGTTCAGCCATTATCGCGTGAAAAGGTAACAAACATACAGACAGACAGACAGACAGACAGACATACAAACAAAAATTTCAAAAAAGCGATTTTCGGTTTCAGGGTGGTTAATTATATATGTTAGGACCAATTATTTTTGGAAAATCGAAAATTACCAGAAAAATTTCGGCATCAGATTTATTATTAGTATAGATTATATTCCCTGTTATAGAAAATAAGAGGTTAGCTATTTGTGCTGTTAAAAACACTTCTTTCAGCACATTAAAGCACTTGGTTCACAGATTTCTGTTAGCCGACCGTTCTTATCGCTTAAGACAATCTCCGCGATAGAATTAATTATTGGACCATGCTTGGCACTGTATCTCAGTTCGCGGATTCAAGTCCAACTGAGAGTAATGAATTCTTAGGGTGCTATTCATAGACATTTCACTAGTCCGTGCTACGAGCATGCTAAACTAGCCCCGGCTATCGACTGGTTACTTGTACGGGATTGATATCATATCATAACATATCATATCGCTAACACTGGTTTATGAATACGAAAAACGTTAGTTCGCTGATTATCCACCGGAAGCCCGCGCTAAGAATGTCTATGAATACGGCCCTTAAAGATGATGAAAATTCTTAGCACGCCTTCCTTCGAGAGGGAAGTAAAGTCAGGAATCCAATGTCGTAATACAAACCTGCCCCTAATAGAGGACTCCATGTAAAATTGTCTTATAATTTCTCGCCCAGGACAAAAATTGGATGTAACAATGGATTCACATCAATGGCCTACTACGCGAGGGCTTGGTCTACCCTCCACCCGTAATTAGCTAATATCTTATCGTTTACCCTGAAGAGAAAAATAGACTCTTCTATCGGTTCGTAAAACTCGCAGCTGTACAGTACATCAAATGAAACTTGAATAAGTGGGTTCTTAAGCGAGACAGACTATGCATCGATACAACATACAGCCTACTGGCGTTAAAACCTCTTCTTGATAATCCACTTAGCCCAATTACCAACTGTGTGAACGGTGAGTTACTGTGTTTTATAATCATTATTGAAGATCAGCATTATTTCTGTTAATCAGTACACACAGTTTTATCGAACAAGTAAATAATTAATTATGGACGCAATAATGGGACATAATAGTTTGTTATTGATATTAAAATTATATCTCCACAAATTTGTATTGAGAGTTTGATAGAGTAGGCCTATTTGTTTGATGACAAATAGGGTAAAGTTGTCTAATGCTGTGATACCCCTAATCCCGTGATACTTTTTTTTAAACTGAATGTCAGTCAGAGTTTTGCCGTTCGATCATAGTGCCAGACATCTTTCTCGAAAGAGTGCATCTTTCAGCTACTTTTGAGATATCGGTGAACTTTCAAGCAAGATATCCAATCCCGTGATAGTCAGTGAAAAAAGCGTATCACGGAATTAGGGTATCACGGCATTAGACAACTTTACCCTATATTATATTATATTATATTACATACAGTACGTTATTTTCATTCCGAAACATCAATAATAATGCAATAACTATGGTAACATTTTGTATTTTTATCAATTTTTTTAATTTGAAACGTTATATAATGAAATATACAGTACATTAAAAATATATGTATATAAACAATAAATATTGGAGCAATAATAATTCACAGAATGGTTTATCCTACTTAATTTTACCTAATGCTTTAATTTAGAACAATATTATCTAAAAACATATCAAACTGCCTTATACAAAATAAAATTTAATCCAATTTTGAAATTTAAATTGAACAACTGAGTAAGGGACAAACTAGAAATTAGCAACAAAACTAAAGGATGCGAAAAACTGTCTACAGCTCTACACGAAATAAAATATTTCTTCCAATGATATTATATTATATTATATTATATTATATTATATTATATTATGTTATATTATATTATATTATATTATATTATATTATATTATATTATATTATATTATATTATATTATATTATATTATATTATATTATATTATATTATATTATATTGTGATGTGTCGTAACATACGATTTTTAGTTAACAGTCTTATTAGTTCCGTTATCAGATGGACACATGCGACTACGGAACATGATTTGAGGGAAAATCTTCATTTTTATCTGCATTTTTCAAATGTTCTTCGCAAAAAATCTCCGATTTATTGAAGAATAATGTAGTAAAAATTTCAATGTCTCCATCTTAAGTCTACTTTTTATAAGATTTTCGAAAAGACCGCACACCGTGTTGTTGTAGCCTGTAGTGGCTGCTGAAAGTACATATTCATTCTGTTCATATTCTTAAAACTAGCTAAGTGTAAATTATTTCCACAGTGATTAAAACGGTGTAACTTTATTTAGGCCTAATTGTATAGGGGAAAGTCGGGTAGTATCGGACATCGGGTAATATCGGACAGTGAGTTTCTTTCATCTACCACACGATGATAGTACCTGATTGACATGGTTACGTTTCTGTGATGTCGCGTAGAGAAACGTAACCATGTCATTCAGGTACTACCATATGGTGGTAGATGAAAGAAACGCACTGTCCGATATTACCCGATGTCCGATACTACCCGAATCTCCCTAACATGCATCTAAAATATAGTGTGATGCAGTATTGTTTTTTTTTATTTCTAGATACGCTGAAAAAAGAAAAATTATGAGATCAACATACAAAATGTTTCTTAAAATGATTGATTTTAATGACAACTTCTATATTGATATTATAAAAATTACATGGCTGACAAATTTCGACGTGGTGTCCGTCATTGTCCGAAGTTAAGTGATGTCCAGCATTATCATCTGGTTTCAGCCAGGTAATTTTTAAAGTATTAACATAGTAAAACAGTCATAACGTTAATCAGTGATTATAGGCCTACAAGTGTTAAAAAATGTTTATCCAAGAATGAAGAAAACTTCTAATTTATTCCCATGTTATGTAATCTAAGCTTTGCCTCTAGGACGGAATAAACTAATTATCCATCAATTTGAGGTGACTATTTCGCTTATATGACTTCATTCCATTTTCGACCAATGAAGTGTAATGAAATTTTGAATACCAACCAATCACAGTCATACATCGCGATAATTTTTGCAGCTCGATTTATCGCTATCAATTTATCGCATGGTCGTTCTTTTGTTTAGTCAGTGTCGCCAGTGTTTCCCCGTAAATCGATGAGCATGAATCCATTGTACTAAATAAAGTGCGAAATCCTGCCTCCACATCTACATCTTCATTTTTTAATTCCATATCCATCGTATCTAAAAAAAAATTACACTCTTTCATAACAATTGTTCATTTAATTAAAGTATTAATCAAGTTATTTGTAATTGTATTATAAAACGTTTGAATTAAATTATTATTTCAGCATAATAACAAGAGAAAAGCGCAGTGCATGTAATTAACATTGTTAAACCTGTATTTCTCTTTTCTCAATTGGCACTACTGAATAACTTTCAATTTCTTTATTGCAGTAATCGATATTAATCTTTTTAACTTCACAATGTCTGAATAGTTTAAGTATTCATAAGTGTACAATTATTAAAATTTTATGAGCGAATTTGAGAGCTATATTATTTACATTTTTATTTTATTCACGAAATAGTCCTAATAAATGTCACTCGAGGTCTGAGATTATCCAGATGAATCCAGTCGTTTCGCTCGTGGATCTATCGGGGAATCTCAGACCTCTTGTGACATTACTGTGATAATATACTGTAATAGTATTCGGCATTAATTAAAAGAGAGATACTTTCTGCAAAAATGAATTAAAAGCATGAACATATCGCCTACCTAGTTTCACATCCTACAACCAGCAACATATGAAAAGTACTTCAATACTTCAAAAAGTATATAAAATACAAAAACTCAAAAGTTTGTTCCTTTCACCAGTAATTGTTAAATTAATAGCCTATACTAATTTTTGGGAAGAAGTAATGAATTTCTTCTGTTATTGATATATAATTATATTGATTATAATCGATATGCTCCGATTTAATAATAGTATATAAATCATTGACTTCTGTCCCGCAAGCGTAACGCGATCTTCTTAAACATATTCTAACCAGACATGTATAATCTGAAGATACTGTACATCGCAGGTTTATTGGCCTATGTAGGCTATCTTTGTAAGTCGTCTAGACAAGCTAATCCATACACCTACGGACGAAGTGAGTTGAAGTAGGAAGTGGATGTTTTAAATCTGCCGTAAACGTCATTGTGCACAAGATGACAACTTCATATTGAACATATTGCTGCTGATAAAGTATTAATTTTCTTTATGCTCTGTTAGATGGAATAATTATTTATTATTATTTATTTACGTATATTTAATGTGCTGTACAACAGCCAGTAGCCAATTACAGTTCAGCGCAAAGAATATAACAAAAACATCACTAATGATATAAATTACAGAACAATAAAAGTAGCCTACAATGAAGTAATTAAATAATGGCAATTAAATAAAATGACAATTACAAATGAAATAATGGAATTAGTATTACAAAGATATGCAAGATGACGAGAATATTATAGCCCCAGTACAACGACAATAATGACATTGGGTGGACGGAATAAAATGGATGACTAAATTAAAAGTAATCGTAATTGAAAATGAATGGAATCATGTAAGTGAATAAACAACAAAATAATATAAAAGGTAACGAGAATAATATTAAAATACAAATTTAAACAAAATACATAAATTAAACTGACATAAAACTCCAAGTTAGCATATTTCATACATCTGCAGACCGGAGAGAGATTTAGAATTTCTATTGTGAAACATTTTATGAAATCTTACACCCTTAGCAGGAATAGGAAGACTGATATTGCTTAGGAACGATTCACAATCAATATCACCATTAAGAACTTTACAAAAATAAATAGTCAAGATCTTGACGTCTGGCAAATAAACTACAGCAATTAAAATATTTGCAGTTAATCTCATATTTATAATCATCAGAATTAGGTAAAAATCTATAAGAACACAGGGAAAAAATCTTCTTTGAATATTCTCTAGCTTAGACGAGTCAGTGGAAGTAATGGAGTTCCATACAACAGACGCATATTCAAGCTTGGATCTGACCAATTTATAGTATAAAATTAATAAACACATAGGAGTAGAAAATTAGCTATAGATCTGATTAGACCAAGCATTCTTAATGAATGGGTATAAATATATTGCACTATTAATAATTATTTTATTTTATTTTTATTTATTTATTTATTTATTTAATGTGCTGTACAACAGCCAGTGGCCAATTAAAGTTCAGCACAAATATAACAAAAACATAAAACAAAAATAATTATTACACATAAATATAATTACAATTAATTACAATAATGAAGATGAATGGATAACTAAGAATACTATGAGACAATGATAATTGAGTATAATGCCTAAAAGAATACATAAATGATAAATCGTTGCCAAGAGCAAACTAAGTCTATACATTGAAGGGATCGAATTCGCAGCTATGCATGTTGGCATTTTTAATGCATCTGGAGACTGGCAAAAGGAATTTCGAATTTCTAATATAGAAAAGTTTGTGGGCTCTCATATCTTTTGTTGGAATACGTAAGGTAATATTGTTTAAGAAAGAGTCACAGGATATATCACCTTTGAGGACTTTTCAAAAGAACAGATAATCTAGCTCATGGCGTCTAGCATATAGATCTTGACAATAATAATAATAATAATAATAATAATAATAATAATAATAATAATAATAACAATAACAATAACAATGACAATAATAATAATACTTACTTACTTACTTACTTACTTACTTACTTACTGGCTTTTAAGGAAACCAGAGGTTCATTGCCGTCCTCACATAAGCCCGCCATTGGTCCTATCCTGAGCAAGATTAATCCAGTCTCTATCATCATATCCCATCTCCCTCAAATCCACTTTAATATTATCTTCCCATCTACGTCTCGGCCTCCCCAAAGGTATTTTTCCCTTCGGCCTCCCAACTACCACTCTATATCCATTTCTGGATTCGCCCATACGTGCTACATGTCCTGCCCATCTCAAACGTCTGGATTTAATGTTCCTAATTATGTCAGGTGAAGAATACAATGCGTTCAGTTCTGTGTTGTGTGTAACTTTCTCCATTCTCCTGTAACTTCATCCCTCTTAGCCACAAATATGTTCCTAAGCATCTTATTCTCAAACACCTTTAACCTATGTACCTCTCTCAAAGTGAGAGTCCAAGTTTCACAACCATAAAGAACAACCGGTAATATAACTGTTTTATAAATTCTAACTTTCAAGATTTTTCGACAGCAGACTGGATGATAAAAGTTTCTCAACCGAATAATAACAGGCATTTCCCATATTTATTCTGTGTATAATTTCCTCCCGAGTATCATTTATATTTGTTACTGTTGCTCCCAGATATTTGAACTTCTCCACCTCTTCAAAAGATAAATTTCCAATTTTTATATTTCCATTTCGTATAATATTCTCGTCACGAGACATAATCATATACTTTGTATTTTCGGGATTTACTTCCAAACCTATCTCTTCACTTGCTTCCAGTAAAATTCTCATGTTTTCCCTAATCGTTTGTGGATTTTCTCCTAACATATTTACGTCATCCGCATAGACAAGCAGCTGATATAACCCGTTCAATTCCAAACCCTCTCTGTTATGCTGGACTTTCCTAATGGCATACACTAGAGCAAAGTTAAAAAGTAAAGGTGATAGTGCATCTCCTTGCTTTAGCCCACAGTGAATTGGAAACGCATCTGACAAAAACTGACCTACACGAACTCTGTTGTACGTTTCATTGAGACACATTTTAATTAATCGAACTAGTTTCTTGGGAATATCAATTTCAATAAGAATATCATATAAAACTTCTGTCTTAACCGAGTCATATGCCTTTTTGAAATCTATGAATAACTGATGCACTGTACCCTTATACCCCCATTTTTTCTCATAATAGCTTTAGGCCTATAATAATAAATTAATATTATCCATACCAAAATGGATCATACTGTACATTCATTATAGGGCAAAAATGGAATTAATGTTGTCTGGAAGCACATATTCCATGTGAAGACTAGACTTACTATTTGGAGTGATAATTACCACACACCAAGGACGTACCTAAGTTTCATTATACCGTGACAGTTTGTTCTACTGATTGCGCGGTATTTTTTATAGGGGAGAATTACAACAAATCGTGTTTTGTTATCCCATTATCCATGGCAACCGTTTATTATTAATACTTCTAGTCAATATTAGACTAACAGTTCGTGTCGGCGATGGTAATGTGCCTTCGTACTAGCGGGCATTTTAGACCGGCTGAACAATTCCGCTCTCGTGTCGTAATAATTTTGTGTGACTGTAATTAGTTGAATAATATCGCCGTGATAGCAGAATAGGACGCACGTTGTGGAGGACAAAGAGTCATATATAATTTCACTTTGATTCAATGTCCCCGTTAAAATAAAATGATCAGAAATATCCACGTTGGAAGTTAGCGTCTCCTTTTCTTTAGGATTCAATGAAGTATTTCGACAATCACATAAGCATCGCGATAAGTTACATTTAGTAACAGAGTTCGAGTCCCGGTCAGATCTGGGATATTTTATTGAAAAATGCAGTGGCATGGCGGACAAAGCCACAACTGGGGGGGGGGGGGTTTCTCCGTGTTCGTTTGTTTCTTCATGATAAGCATCAATATGTCTATCATTCTGGCCGCTGTCCGTTTCATTATCATTTTCACAGCATTTCTCCGCTCATCAGTTAGCGAAGTACGGAGGTGACTGACTTAAGGGACTTTAGGACTGAATTTTTGGCCAAAATGGCAAAAAACTTAAATGTTGACTTTAGCCTACACATTTGTCTACGTTTTTGTTCTACTATATTTAGGCTCCATCTACCATTTTTAAAGATCTGGCAGCCAAAAAAAAAGACAAAATTCCCGTGCGGTGAACAGTAATTATCTCCCCGTCCGCTATAGAATAATAATAATAATAATAATAATAATAATAATAATAATAATAATAATTTATTTTAGCTGGCAGAGTTAAGACCGTAAGGCCTTCTCTTCCACTCAACCAGCAAAAAGTGTATATACATATGTATGAAGGTGGTGACAGGATTTTTCTCGTTGCCAAACTTTCAGAACGGCCCCAAGGTTCACTCAGCCTTCTATAAAATTGAGTACCGGGTCTTTCCCGGGGTAAAAGGCGGTCAGAGCGTGGTGCCGACCACACCACCTCATTCTAGTGCCGAGGTCATGGAAAGCATGGGGCTCTACCTCTATGCCCCCAAGTGCCTTCATGGCATGTTACGGGGATACCTTTACCTTTTACCTTTACCTTTACATATGTATGAACTTACAAAGAATTCAACAATTTTATTTAGATAAGAGCTACATATATACAAGAGTTATTTACGAATTAAACAATAAAATACTATGAACTATTAATTAAACACTGAAATACAAACTATTTAGCAGAATTAAGCTAAAATACATAGAATGTTAATATATTTCAAATAATGTTAGATAATAGAAAGAGATTATTATGAGATAATTTTGAAAATATAGCACTATCAGGATGCATGTCTAAAGGAAGGAGTAACAATGTAGACAGTGATAGTTTAAGTCAGTATGATTGGAGTGAAATGCTAAGAAGGTTATCTTTTAAGCTGTTTTTAAAAGTGTTTATTGTCTTGCAGCCCCTAATACTTTGTGACAGGGAATTCCATTGTCGCGAGGTGGATACTGTAAAAGATGATGAATAACAAGATGTTCTATGAAGAGGTATACTTAACGCGCCACAGATAAGTGATCTGGTATTTACGTCGTGGTTAGAGTATAGATAAGAGAAACGAGACGAAAGGTAATTTGGTGTTGAAGTGTACACAGAGATCGACCACCTTTTTATCCAGAAGGAAATCACTGGTTATTGTTATTATATTATTATTAATAAAAACAAATAAGTGTGTCGCAATAACGTGGCGTTCAGTAAAGTGTGTCATCAGTCAAAAAGGTTGGGAATCACTGGCGTTAGGTCACAATCGTGGATTCGAGTTCCATTGTAATCATGAATGTTTCTCCTTACCGTTGTAGGCTACGTTATTTTGTTTTAGGTGGAAACGTCAATACATAGAAGCCAAGTCTTGAGCCTTTGCTGTACGTAAATTTGAAATTGAGCATTAGAGCAATAATACCTTGTGATCCGTTTGGGAAGACATACAGTATATGCAGCTTCTACCAAACGTTTAACGACATCCCTTCAAAAGAGATGTTTCACTCCTGACTTTATACTTATGTGAGACTCTCTGATCTTGCTACAGGCAACAAACACCTGTGAAAATGAAGTTTTTAGTTTAAACCTTCTATCTATCTATCTATCTATCTATCTATCTATCTATCTATCTATCTATCTATCTATCTATCTATCTATCTATCTATCTATCTATCTATCTATCTATCTATCTATCTATCTATCTATCTATCTATCTATCTATCTATCTATCTATCTATCTATCTATCTATCTATCTATCTATCTATCTATCTATCTATCTATCTATCTATCTATCTATCTATCTATCTATCTATCTATCTATCTATCTATCTATCTATCTATCTATCTATCTATCTATCTATCTATCTATCTATCTATCTATCTATCTATCTATCTATCTATCTATCTATCTATCTATCTATCTATCTATCTATCTATCTATCTATCTATCTATCTATCTATCTATCTATCTATCTATCTATCTATCTATCTATCTATCTATCTATCTATCTATCTATCTATCTATCTATCTATCTATCTATCTATCTATCTATCTATCTATCTATCTATCTATCTATCTATCTATCTATCTATCTATCTATCTATCTATCTATCTATCTATCTATCTATCTATCTATCTATCTATCTATCTATCTATCTATCTATCTATCTATCTATCTATCTATCTATCTATCTATCTATCTATCTATCTATCTATCTATCTATCTATCTATCTATCTATCTATCTATCTATCTATCTATCTATCTATCTATCTATCTATCTATCTATCTATCTATCTATCTATCTATCTATCTATCTATCTATCTATCTATCTATCTATCTATCTATCTATCTATCTATCTATCTATCTATCTATCTATCTATCTATCTATCTATCTATCTATCTATCTATCTATCTATCTATCTATCTATCTATCTATCTATCTATCTATCTATCTATCTATCTATCTATCTATCTATCTATCTATCTATCTATCTATCTATCTATCTATCTATCTATCTATCTATCTATCTATCTATCTATCTATCTATCTATCTATCTATCTATCTATCTATCTATCTATCTATCTATCTATCTATCTATCTATCTATCTATCTATCTATCTATCTATCTATCTATTTCCTTATTTCTTTCTTTCTTTCCTTCTTTCTTTCTTTCTTTCTTTCTTTCTTTCTTTCTTTCTTTCTTTCTTTGTACCTTCCTGTAACCACTACAGGTTGCCATTGACAGAGTACCATGATACAATAGAGTAAATGCCTTGATGCTTAGTGATACATTGTTGTTAGAGTAAAAAATAACAATTTGATTTAAATTGAAACACATGATAATAAACGGAGTAACGTCAAGGAGATGCGAATTGAAGTCATGGTTCATATGTATGATGCCTGAAAATAGCTAGTGTTCCTTCCAAACTGTGGATTATATAACAATTTTTCTGTTATGAAAACTTATTGACAGAGTACAATTTTTGTATGAAAGAATTAATTAGCCTACTCCGGAATGAGTGTACTTAGATCAATGAATTTTGGGATAGAGTTAGATATTATCTGAAGTCATTCTTTCACATTATCTGCCTACTCATTGAATTTCGACCCATTTTCACTTTTTTTCAAGGAATAAATCTAACCTTTCCATACTTGTAGTTTTATGAACAAAAGAAATCAGACTTATCACTTAGCAACGACTGAATAAACAAAACATTGCAAAGCAATGAGCGATAAAATGGGTATTGGGGTTTGCAAAATTTAAAAGTGTAACATTAGTTTAACATGGTTTTCGTCGTGAGTTGATGTTCGAAGACCTCCAAATTACAAATCAATAATGTAGGGGGCCCATTGGGTGAGCTGGTGAGGGGTCTCATGCAGCCAGTGGGCTGGTACACCTCATTCTCATTCATCCCATAATTCGGGGCGCACAATAGGCCACTGTCGAGCCAACGTGCTGAAGGATCGTCCCTAATCCGTCCCTAGCCACTCAATATTACTACTGCTACACTACTATTGGTACAATCTATGCGTTCGGCGCAAGGTCATTCACTGACAGTAGCTTTCACGTTCAGTGGAAATATAAACAAATATTACACACTATTAATCTTAAAAACATGGTATTTTAAATATTAAAAACAGAATTATGAGAAATAATTAAATTTCACTAGACATTTTGCTCAGTAGACAAATGCGTACTGTCTATTAGACCTAAGTTATAAATTTGGCAGTTTATATAGTTTACATACTGTATAAATTTTTAACATTTATTATTTTTTATTTTATTTATTTATTTAACCTGATAGAGATAAGACCATCAGGCCTTCTCTTCCCCTCTACCAGGGGATTACAACTACAATATTAAGAATACAATTACAATTATAATTACAATTAATAGTAAATTTACAAATAAAATAAAAATCAAAGTACTAAAAGATTAACTGATTAATAAAAGCTAGACAGTTTATTGTAAAAGTTAAGAAGAGAGAAGCATTTCTTTTATTGATCAAGTAAAAATTAAACCTACTCTACTCAGTAAGAAAATGCTTAATAAGTTTGCTTTTGAAAGCTACTAAATTCCGACAGTCTCTGATGTCACTGGGTAGGGTATTCCACAAGCGCGAGAGCGAGATTGTGTATGATGATGAATACGATGATGTCTTATGTGTTGGTATGGCTAGTATGCGGCTATTTTGCGTGCGTGTGAAGAGATTATGATATCATGACAGGTAACTGAAACGGGAGGCAAGGTAGGTAGGTGTAGAAGTGTGAAGGACTTGGAAAAGGAGAACAAGAGAATGAAAATTTCTACGTTCGTTAAGCCGTAGCCAGTTTGGAGTTTGGAAGGATGGGGTAATGTGGTCAGCGCGACGGACATCGCAGACGAAGCGAACACAAGAATTATAAACACGTTGTAATTTTTGCGACTGGTTAACATTGAGGTCAGTCAGTAGAAAATCACAATAATCGAAGTGGGGCATTACTAGTGTTTCCACTGGTATTTTCTTGAGTGATAGCGGAAGGAATTTTCGAATGCTGTTTAAGGAATGTAGTATGGAAAGCACTTTTTGGTAATATGGGTTACTTGGTTATTCCAGTTTAAATGCGTATCAAAGTAAACTCCAAGGTTTTTAACACAGGAAGCAAAAGGGATTATTGTGTCGTTTAACTTGACTGGAAGAGCAGGAGTAATGTTGCATAATAGACGTTGACGTCCCACTAGGATTGCTTGTGATTTTCTTGCATTGAGAGTCAAACCAAACTTTCTGGCCCATGCTGATATAAATTCAAGGTCCTCGTTAAGATTGTGTATTGCGTCATTGAGTGAGTCAGGGTTGTATGGATATAGATTTGTAAATCGTCTGCGTAGAGGTTATGCTTACAGTGTGTACAGTGCTTATACGCTGCAGATATTAATAATCCTATCTTGGTAGCCATTACAACACAGATTGTTAGCGTACGGGTCACCATTGAAATGCAGTCAAGGAAACTAATGCCTACATCTTTCCAAACTCAATTCTTGGAAAAATGGCTAGCAACCAACGAGCATAATCTAAGTAGACCTACTTCTAAACTTAATCTTTAAATCCTATTATTTAATATTATTTTATAATATATTATGTGTCCAGATCGACAGGGTTACCTGTTTATCGGAGGGTAATAAATGACGAAACAAGCGTTGTATTGTATTGTATTGTATTCATTAACATTCCATGGTATTCATACATGCTTACAGCTAGAATATGGAACAAGTCAAAAAACTTAATACTATTATAAAATCTTAATTTATAGTCACAGTCTAGATGAAATATATACAGACGAGATTTACAATATATAGTCCACTAGTACAACACATAGTTTTAGTATCAATTTCATGAAGTGTTATTGAATGTCATGAATTCACCTACAGAATAGAAGGCGTGAGAAATTAGGTACTTCTTTAATTTGGCCCTAAATAATTTTATGTTTTGAGTTTCATTTTTTATATCGATAGGGAGGCTAGTAAAAATTTTTACTGCCATATAACGCACTCCTTTTGATAGCACGATAGACTTGCCGATGGAGTATGAAAGTCATTTTTTGACGTGTATTTAAGCTATGAACTGTTGAATTAGTTACAAAGTTTTCACGATTACATACGAGGAAGACTATTAATGAAAAGATATACTGACAAGCCATGGGCATTATTTGTAATTTTTTTAAAATAGTCCTACACGACTCCCTAGATTTCGCACCTACTATTATTCTAATTACTCTTTTTGTAATAGAAATATATTGTTACTATCTGTGGAATTTCCCCAGTATATTATTCCAAAACTCATTGCCGAGTGGAAGTATGCAAAGTATATTGTTTTTAAGGTATTTATATTACTATCTTTTGCATAGATCGAATAGCAAAACAAGCTGAATTTAGTTTGGAGGTAATTTCTTTAATATGATTTTTCCAATTTAAAACATTATCGATTTTTAAGCCAAGAAATTTGGTTGTTGTTGTTTCTAATAGGGATCTATTGTTAATTATTGCGCTAGAAGTTTGCGACGTTGAATTTGGACAGGATTTAAATTGAATTATGTTAGTTTTGTTACAATTTAATACTAATTTATTGACTGAGAACCAGTCACATATTTTGAAGAGATCAGAGAGATCTATAACGTGTGTGGGAGTCACGGAAACCTTGCGGTGCAATGAGACATTAACTAACTACTACAACTGATAAGCCAGAAATCCCGCAACAATTTCACTGGAAATCTCTTCATCTGTTATTTCATTTGGCCTATTTTTCTCCCGTCATGTTTAAACTACGCAACAAATAACACGGTTATGCATTCACTTATTCCCTGAATTGTACACTGGATTTAATAAGTAATGAAAGCTATAACCACAGCAGGCAAAGCGGTATGGGTTGGTGGATTTATTTTTAATTCATATATACTGTTGCATAAAACAGTGTTGATCGCATTTACTTAAAATAATTAAACGAAAGAGCCAGGTAAACCAGTATGAAAACGTTTATTTTAAAACATAGGATTCAATTCTCTACACTTGATTAGGAACGCATGTCTGTGACGTCGATAAAGAGGTTGAAAACGAGCCGTTCCACTGTGCACGGCGATACAACGGCTATGTGCTCTGTGGTAACTCATTTTGTTGGATAAAGCTGTTTATTATTTATGGAATTAAGTTAGGTACGGAGGCGTAAAGACCTCTAAATTGAATTGAAAATTTATTTGCTTATGGATTCAGTAAGCATTTATGTTTTCCAAATACCAGTATTTAATAATATATTTTTAAAAATAGTGAATATCTATCTGACCATAACATAATACGAAATGGATATAATAATATTGAAAATATAGGCTATCCTTTGAGTAGTCCATAATCGTACCTATCTTTAAGAAGGGGGACAAGACTAACTGTAGTAACTTTCGAGGAATATCACTTTTGTTGACGTCGTACAAAATGTTCTCCAATATTCTTTCGAGAAGATTAACTCCATATGTAGATGAAATTATTGGGGATCATCAGTGTAGTTTTAGGCGTAATAGATTAACTATTGACCAGATATTTTGTATTCGACAGATAATGGAGAAAAAATGGGAGTATAAGGGTACAGTGCATCAGTTATTCACAGATTTCAAAAAGGCATATGACTCAGTTAAGAGAGAAGTTTTATATGTTATTCTTATTGAATTTGGTATTCCCAAGAAACTATTTCGATTAATTAAAATGTGTCCCAGTGAAACGTACAGCAGAGTTCGTATAGGTCAGTTTCTGTCAGATGCGTTTCCAATTCACTGTGGGCTAAATCAAGGAGATGCACTATCACCTTTACTTTTTAACTTTGCTCTAGAGTATGCCATTAGAAAAGTTCAGGATAACAGAGAGGGTTTGGAATTGAACGGGTTACATCAACTGCTTGTCTATGCGGATGACGTGAATATGTTAGGAGAAAATCCACAAACGATTAGGGAAAACACGGGAATTTTACTGGAAGCAAGTAAAGAGATAGGTTTGGAAGTAAATCCCGAAAAGACAAAGTATATGATTATGTCTCTCGTGACGAGAATATTGTACGAAATGGAAATATAAAAATTGGAAATTTATCTTTTGAAGAGGTGGAGAAGTTCAAATATATTGGAGCAACAGTAACAAATATAAATGATACTCGGGAGGAAATTAAACACATAATAAATATGGGAAATGCGTGTTATTATTCGGTTGAGAAGCTTTTGTCATCTAGTCTGCTGTCAAAAAGTCTGAAAGTTAGAATTTATAAAACAGTTATATTACCGGTTGTTCTGTATAGTTGTGGAACTTGGACTCTCACTTTGAGAGAGGAACAGATGCTAAGGGAGTTCGAGAAGAAGGTGTTTAGGAAAATATCTGGGGCTAAGAGGGATGAAGTTACAGGAGAATGGAGTACATAACGTAGAACTGCACGCATTGTATTCTTCACCTGACATAATTAGGAACATTAAATCCAGATGTTTGAGATGGACAGGCATGTAGCACGTATGGGCGAATCCAGAAATGCATATACTTAGAGTGTTAACTTATTTGGGAGGCCGAAGGGAAAAAGACCTTTGGGAAGGCCGAGACGTAGATAGGAGGATAATATAAAAATGGATTTCAGGAAGATGGGGTATGATGGTAGAGACTGGATTAATCTTGCTCAAGATATGGATCGATGGCGGGTGTATGTGAGGGCGGCAATGAATCTTCGGGTTTCTTAAAAGCCATTTGTAAGTAGCCTAAGTCAGAACATAATTATATACTGTAGGCCTATCTATATTGTACCAAAAGAATAAAGCAAAGTCAAATTGCTGAAATATCTAAATCGTATGAATGAGAACATAATGCAAAAAATAAGTTTTAAAACGCTGGTATCGTCACAGAATATCTAGGCCTTACCTAAAAAATTGAGACGTCCACTTAAAAGATGGAGCGATCCATTTTGAAAATGGGGCAGAAATCGTAATTTAATCTAGGAAAAATTGACTGCTATGTTTAACGAAACTACAGAAATTATTATACATAATATTCATTAGTTAAGTTATGGAATATTTCTCATAACTTCTTAAATTTCAATAAAAAGATGTTTTATACAAAAAGTTGTTGGAGATAAACCAAACAATATGATACCAATGTTCGAAAAAAGTTAGTTATCCAGGCATAGAGGATGTGACAGCAAACTTAATTTTTTAATGACAGTCTATGATAAGATTTACATATTTCGGATCTCCATTAGGCCTATATTTGAAATAAGTAGTTGCCAACAATCTTCTATTTAGGAAACAAATGTAATTTTTCTCTTTCATTAAAATTGCACAGAACTGGTAAGTGTGGATTGTCAAGTTGTTGGCATAGGCCTATAGACTACCTACTGAATTTCTTCACAACTAATTTAGGTAGGCCTAACCCTTAGGTCTAATTTGGGAATATTGTCAGATCAATTTATACAGGATAAACTAAGTTACATTTTCATCACAATCATGGACAAATATTTTTCTCCTAGAATTCGTAATGAAGAAACAAAGATGTCATCGCAATAAGATTAAATAAAATTAAACCTAAAGGGTATGAATTACATTCTTAAGAATAGGCCTATGTGTTGCTATGAATATTAGACGGAATTACTATGTTTGAAGTCTTGTAACAATAAATGAGAATTTCATTTGACTTTAATGAATTTTTCCACAATTTTTCTACCTCTCACGAAATTATACAGTAATTGTACTATCATAAAAATTACCAAGGTTATCACGAAATAACCAACCTTTTAGCTTAAGTTCTAAAAGTGGTTTTTGGCACTTGTTCAAGAACTTGTCTCCAGATTTGTTCAGCAAATTATCGTCTTTTAGATGAAAAAATCGGAATAAGGATATATTTACACATTTGCATTTTACATTAATTTTCGTGAAATTATCACGAAATTACCAATGTTTACCCTATATATTTGAGGAATGTAGGCAAAAATGCCAGTTTACAGCAAATATCGCCACATTAAAGATACCGGCAGAGGTCATTTACATGTAATTAAGTTAATTAATAAAATTATACTTTAATAGAATATTATACATTTTGTAATGTCAGTTTCGAAATTATTTATTGAAATTCCATAAATAATGTTTCATTTAATGAAACTGCAATAACAGTTTTATTAATATGATGTTATAAACTAGAGTGTAAGAGAAGGCTCTATGGCCTTAACTCTGCCAATATAAATAAATAAAATACTATTATTATTATTATTATTATTATTATTATTATTATTACAGTAACTGCCAAGGTTTTTCATAACCAGAGAAAAATTCATCAATAAAGGTAGAACATTATTTATAACTAAATTTGACAGTATAATGTATATATTAATATAAAATAAATTAGCAATTGAAATAGCCTATTTTGGATTTTGTACAAAGATATCATCAGCAGAGGTCTGAATCTCTCACCCACTGCTCGAACGAATTCGATGCATCCGATGGCTGCTTATGCCTGCTCATTCAATGGTCAAACCTGTAACATGACCTATGGTCTGACCCAGGAATCCATAGAGTAACTTCACGCATATGGGGGCTGAGCCTAATCTGTGCCGGAGTGTATTGCTGGCGGCATCAGCTCGAGGCCGCTAAGGAGTAAGATGCTCGTAGTAGAAGTTAGAGTAGAGTTCAGATAGAAATGATCTCCTCCCTACAAGCTATTGCTCGCTTCGTTGAAGCAATGCCTCCCCCCAAAAGTGTCATTGACCCTAGCCCTCCCACATACCACTTGCGCAGAGGTCTTGTTTCGTCTTTCTACTTTGCAGATTTCTGGGACGGACCAATATTGTGTCTATATCCACAAGCGACTTCACTGACCGTTAGAAGCTGCCATGTAGCGACAATTTTTTTCCATTCAATGAGTTGCTCATTTACAAAAACTGCTAGCCTATGTCATAGAATTAAAAACAGTTTCCAAGTTATAATGGCAAATTAACTACACGTAGGACATTTTATGGAACTTGTGAGGTTAAGTTATTATTTTTGTTCTTAAAATACTGACGAAGACCATAGTATATTTGGTGCTGCAAATGTGTAAAAAATTTCTAGGAATACCGGAGAATGCTTCTAACCTGGTAGCGTTACTAGAGATGGGAACCGATTCGAGTCTAGAAAGAAAAATAAAATATTTATGTAATATTCTGTGTAGGAATGATTCAGAAATTATGAAAAAATGTATCTTTTGTATGGAAGCCGGTAATTGGAAATCGAATTGGCTGAAAGAGCTGGAACGAGAAATAAACAGATTAGGTCTAAATTGGCTATGGGGAGAACTAGGGTCTATACACACGAAAACTATTGGAAGAATAGTAAAAGAGAGGGTAAACGAAATTTCGAGACAAGATATTTTTAGTAATATTAAAAACCTAGGACCACTAAAATACTATAGGGAGGTTAAACAGTTTTGGGAACAGGAAGAATATATTAGACTAAATTCAAGGGAAGAGAGAACAGGAATGACATGGTGGAGGGTATCTGGAGGCTCAAGAATAAGAGAGGGAACGTAGAGAAGGATAAATGTCCTTTGTGTATACTAGCGGAAGACGCAATGCATATTGCGTTAAAGTGTCAGGCAACGAATGATTTGAGACACAGTTGGGTGGATAAAAGATTTCTACAAATAAACGCTATAGTAGCTTATAAAAATGAATGGTCCTCTTAACGCCAGGAGTCTGCATAAATTAGGAAAATTTATTTTTAGAGTTAAAATTAGATGGGAAGAGAAAGTCAAAGCTCTAACGGATATGGAATTATAAATGTTGAGTAGTCACACGATAAGAAACTACGAAAAGTAGCTAGTCAATGAAGTTAATAGAATAATTTTTAAGAGATTGAGTATAGAATTGAAAATGCTAAAGTAAGAGTTTTTAATTCAAGAGCTATAAGTTACTTATTATTAGTTTATTATTATTATTATTATTATTATTATTATTATTATTATTATTTGGTGCTGCCGTCTACCATTTCAGCGAAAGCATTGTTAGAATGGTCTTATGAGCAGGCAGTATAAACGGCCATCAGATGCGTTCAAGCAGGCGGTGGAATCTCCTTGAGTAGTAAACACATTTATAGATGCCAGAATTAATATTGATATCCTATGACCTACATTTCTTAATGAGAATATTCACAAATAGACATATCAAAGCGCCTGAAGTCAGTTTAACAGGCCTAATTTACGTCATATATTTACTCATGAAGCAGCAAATATGCTTTTATCTTAAACACTCGTAGACTGACTGAGAAAGCAGACAACATTATTAACCAGGATTCCTAAAGTATGTTTAGGCCTAGATTGAAAATTTCGAGTATTAGGCTAAGTACCACTGTTAAGAAAGATAGAAGTGGTACAACACAAACAAAAGTATAAGCTTAGACAGCAGTGAAAATAGTTTACACGATGGTATTATTTGAAACGTAGTAACAATCTATCTCTACTCACAATTAAGATAGACTATATTTGAAGGGGATGATTATAAAATGGAAGGTAGAAATGAAAAAAATCTACAGGGTCTAAAGTAGGTCTACTGCAATAAATTACACAGAGATTAGTCTAGAGAGCGGCACACGAACTTTTTGTTTAATGACTAGTCTGCAGTGATTTTTTATTATTATTTTTTTTACGACAACTGTAGAAATAACCCTATTGACGAACTTGCTTTTATTTTCTTGTCTCATCCTTCCCCATCGTGTATCGTGACTGTGTAGGTTGAACGTTCTCTTTTCCTTTTGGTTTGTAAATTGGAAAAGAGAGCCGGCGTTAGTAACTTAGTCTTATTCTGTAAGAATCCAAGAAATAATACTGAAGGGAGTAAACTATATGACATTGGCGAAACATAGAAAAAAACATGAACCCCGAACGAAACTGACTCTTTAACACGAAACATGGAAAATCACAGGAATAAAATAAGTTTAAATGCATCCAATTCTTAAGAAGTGGCGTAATAGACTAAGAGTTGATTAATAACAATAATAATTTATTTATTTATTTAATGTGCTGTACAACAGCCAGTGGTCAATTACAGTTCAGCACAAATATAACAAAAACATAAAACAAAAATAATTATTACACATAAATATAATTACAATTACAATAATGACGATGAATGGATAACTAAGAATACTATGAGAGAATGTTAATTGAGTATAATGCCTAAAAGAATACATAAATGATAAATCGTTGCCAAGAGCAAACAAAGTCTATACATTGAAGGGATCGAATTCGCAGCCATGCATGTTGGCATTTTTAATGCATCTGGAGACTGGTGAAAGAAATTTCGAATTTCTAATATAGAAAAGCTTGTGGGCTCTCATATCTTTTGTTGGAATACGTAAGGTAATATTGTTTAAGAAAGAGTCACAGGATATATCACCTTTGAGGACTTTACAAAAGAACAGATAATCTAGCTCATGGCGTCTAGCATATAGATTTTGACAATTAAAATATTCACATTTTCTCTCATAACTACACCCGGAATTAATGGGCAGAAATCTGAATGAACATAAGGATATAAATTTTCTTTGTATATTTTCTAATTTAGCCGAGTCCGTAGTTGTAATCGAGTTCCAAACTACAGATGCATATTCGAGTTTCGATCGCACCAATGTATAGTATAGCATTAAAAGAGAATCGGGCGTGGAAAAAGAATAAGTTATTGACCGTATTAATCCTAGCATTCTGATTGCGTGATTGTAAATGTAATCAACGTGACTATGAAAATACAATTTACTGTCAAAGAATATTCCCAAATCTTTTACGCAATCCGTTCTGTTAATTAGTACATTATTTAGATAATAATTAAATTTCAGTGAAGAAGTTTTTCTAGAAAAGGTTATTACATTAGTTTTGGGTACGTTAATTGTCATACCATTGTCTTCCGACCATTTAGCGACTGAGTTAATGTCACATTGAAGTGATTGACAGTCAGTACTACTTTTGATTGTACGAAAAATTTTTAATGCGGGACTCCACAATTTATATTATAAGAATAACAATAATAATAATAATAATAATAATAATAATAATAATGTAGGTCTATTATTTTCCTTCTTTTTCCTTCAAACATTGAACTCTCAAGGTTCTGCGATTGCGATTTATTGAAATAATCTCTTTTGTCGTGAACATTTCTAGACATTTCCCATAATAGATCTATTATTTATTTTACTTCAGCGATTAAAAATTCATCTCGCTTTTCAATTGAAATCCAGTCTTCGTATGAGATCCTACATTTTTTCTTTAACCGTTTATTTCATTAGCCTATAGAAAAAATTGTCTCGAATATTTCAATTTTTATAGGCATATTTTCTTCTTTCCTCATTGCAGATTTTTAGACCTATATTTCGGCTGTTTGTGTTAGGCCTAGCCTATCTACTTTTTTTCTCTCATCGTTCAAATTTAGCATCTGCCTATAAGCTTATAGCCTACATAATATTGTTGTAGTTTCATAGAGTTTTAATTTGGTTTGTTTCCTTGCACATTTAGCGTTCTCATTATAGTAGCCTAACCTACTCACATAGGATTTAAATATTCAATTTTATAATTTGCAACAATTCACATTTTTTATTTGGACTGCATAGGTGAACATAAAAATCTTAAATAATTGACTTGTTCTATCTGTTTAGCTATAGGTCTAATTTGTATTTATTTTGCAGGGTATGGAGAATAGCAATAGTTTACTTTTGTGCGAGATCGTGCGTATTTGCTTGTTTTCCGCACAGAACCAATACGCGGTAAGTGTGAAATACCACATTCAGTATTCCCAACGTAACACACATAACAATTTCCTCTTCTCACCGCTTAAGCGCGACATTCATTTTACTGCTTTAGGCTTTTAACATATTATTTTTAGAGACGTTTAACATAGTAATAATTATAAATTGAAACTTACCACTGCAATTTCACCTAAATTGCAATGTTAATTATTGTTTTTAAATATTTTCAAAAATTAAGTAACGTCTGCTACTCCACGAAACTTATTGCATTCCTGATACAAGTAACATTAAGGAAGCCGTGAAAAAATCAACAAGATTCCAGATGCCGATGTTATTACTACAAATATGTTATATGAATAATATTGTTAAAATATTAAAATGAAAAATAAATCATTACATGACCTTACCGTTTGTTTTAAGTTCGCATTTATAGACTGGGGGAAAAAGACAGACGTAGGCCTATATCACGGCCTGCTGGAGTATAGTAAACACAGAAAACATTTTATAGCAACAATGTTGAAGAAAGATATTTTGGTATTCCGAAGTTGCCGTCATTAAACAGAAACCAACATGGAGATTTCATTGCAAATAATTAGAAATTCGTCTTTCAGGTATGTAATAAACGATCTTCGAACAAAATAATGTACGATACACGAGCGGTATGTTTGTTTTCATGTTCTCGGGAAATTAAAAAAGCTCAACTACGTTTCGCTTTTTCAGTCTTTTCCTCGACCATGAAAACGTCAACATACCGCTCTTGTAACGTATATTACTATTTTATTTCTCTTTGCAGAGAGGTTGTTTTGGAAGTATGGTTTAGGCTATAGTTGAACTATAGTAGTAATTATATTAGTAGAGTATTGTAGTAGTGTGTGTGTGTGTTTTTTTTTGTCCGATATAGCTTAATAAATTGATCTGAAAGTAGCGTGACTTGAAATATGAAAAAAAAAATCGAGAAATTATAGGGGAATTACAGACAGACTGACATTCAGAGAAAGTCCAGTCTAAATAGGTCGACAGCCTACCATACTGGAAACGTCGCGTTCAAATAACAGATTCAGACCAATTAGGCTTACCAGCAATAAATTAAAAGCGAAATTAAAAAGCTAATTCCCACAGAAACCATGACCGACCAGATAATCCCTAAGTGGAGAGATGACAAAGAACATACGAGTATGATTCTCGAAGCCCGTGATGGTGCTGATGATGATGAAGATGATGATGATGATGATGATGATGATGATGATGTTGATGATGATGATATTAATAGAAATGGATCCGATTTGACTCCATTTTAATAACTTAGATACTCATACCAATTCAATTCACTGTGTAATATTGAACTATATTACTTACCTACTTACAAATGGCTTTTAGAGAACACGGAGGTTCATCAAATCCATTTTAATATTATCCTTCCATCTACTGTACGTCTCGGGCTCCCCAAACATCTTTTTCACCTCTGGTCTCCCAACTAATACTCTGTATGCATTTCCTGCTTCATACATACGTGCTACATGCACCTGCTCATCTCAAATGTCTGGATTTAATATTTTTATTATGTTAAGTGAAGAATAAGCCTACCATGCATGCAGTTTTGCGTTGTGTAACTTTCTCCGTTCTCCTGTAACTTAATTAGCCCCAAATATTTTCCTTAGCACTTTATTCTCAAATACCCTTAGCCTCTGTTTCTCTCTCAAAGCGAGAATCCAAGTTTCACAACCATAAAGAACAACCGGTAATATAACTGTTTTATAAATTCTAACAGACTAGATGATAAAAGCTGGATGATAAAAGCAGACTGGATGATAAAAGCTTCTTAACCGAATAATAACAGGCATTTCCCATATTTATTCTGCGTTTAATTTCCTCTCGAGTGTCATTTATATTTGTTACTGTTGCTCCAAGATACAGTATTTGAATTTTTCCACTTCTTCAAAGATAAATTTCCAATTTTGTGGTAGGACCTATAACTTACTTATCTACTTAGGCCTACAGTTAGTTGGTGAAATAAAAATAGTCTACGAGCAAATAGTAGGCCTATGTTGCATGATTGTATATGAATTTTATTTTTAAATCTGTCTGAACTTTATGAAGACGAAACAGGCCAGTGAATTTTAATTCGTACAATCTTTGTTGATGATTTTAGTTATGGTGATGACGATGATGATAGACCTATTATTATTATTATTATTATTATTATTATTATTATTATTATCATAATCATCATTATCAACATCAACAACGTTCTAACATTGCCAACATTAGTCTAGATCTCTCAACTCTCTTCTCACCAATAAGCTTAGCGTCATCTTACTTAATTAGGCCTACATTAGACGTTTCATTGCCGTTGATCCTATCTATAATAAATGCTGGTAGGCTACTAGTTCTGCTTATCGATATTTATATTCGATTTTTTTATTCATTTATATTGAATATTTTTATTTTGTGTCGAATGTCATTTTTACCGCTCTAATAAAATGTAATTTATCCTATAATCCTTCGCAGGAAGTTTATAGGCGTATATAAGTTATGCTACATAAATTTTCTGTTTTGATTTTGTTGTCTAACATTCAGAAACACATAGCAGTGGGAACAGTCATAATGTTATGTAATTTAAATTTCTTTTAGGACGACTAGGCTATGTTTAAGCATTGTTCGACGGTTCCACACAATTGACTAAATTCATTTACTTTTATCGTAAACATCTGCATTAAATAAGCTAGCCTATGTGATATTTTAAGATAGCTATTGACTGAAGTAAAGAAATGCATAGCCTTCACTTTTTAACTTTGCTCTAGAATAGGTTATAGGCCTACCATTAGGAAAGTCTAGGAAAACAAAGAGGGTTTGGAATTGAACTGGTTACATCAGCTGCTTGTTTATGCGGATGACATGAATAGGCCTAAGTTAGAAGGAAATCCACAAACTATTAGGGAAAACAAGGAAATTTTACTTGAAGCAAGTAATGAGATAGGTTGGGAAGTAAATCCTGAAACACAAAATATATGCTTATATCTCGTGACCAGAATATTGTACGAAATGGAAATATAAAAATTGGAAATGTATCCTTAGGAGAGGTGGAGAATTTAAATATCTTGGAGCCACAGTAACAAATATAAATGCCACTCGGTAGCTATTGACTAAAGTAAGAAAATACACTATAGCCCTTATTTTTTAACTTTGCTCTAGAATAAGCCTAGGCTATGCCATTAGGAAAGTTCAGGAAAACATAGACGATTTGAAATTGAACGAGTTACATCAGTTATTTGTTTATGTGAATGACGTGAATATGTTAGGAGAAATCCACAAACTATTAGGGAACTCACGGGAATTTTACTTGAAGCAAGTAATGAGATAGGTTTAGAAATAAATCCCGAAAGGTAAAGTAGGCCTATAGGCCTATGATTATGTCTCGTGGCCAGAATATAGCACGAAATGGAAATATAAAAATTGGAAATATATTCTTAGAGGAGGTGGAAACTTTAAAAATATTGGAGCCACAGTAAAGTATATAAACAACAATCGGGAGGAAATTAAACGCAGAATAAATGCCTATTATTGTTCGGTTGAGAAGCTTTTGTCTTCCAGTCTTCTTTCAAAAAGCTGAAAATTGTAATTTATCTAATAGTTACGCTTATATTAGCAGTGTTCTGTATGGTTGTGAAACTTAACTCTCACTTTGAAAGAGGAACAGAGATTAAGGGTGTTTGAGAATAAGGTACTTAGGAAAATATTTCAGGCTAAGAGTAAAGAAGTTACAGGAAAATGAAGAAAGTTAAACAATGCAGAACTGCACGTAGACCTATTGTATTCTTCACCTGAAATTCAGATGTTTGAGATGGGTAGCACGTATGGGCGAATCCAGAAATGCATATAGAGTGCTACTTGGGAGGCCAGAGGGAAAAAGACTTTGGGGAGGCCGAGACATAGATGGGAGGATACTATTAAAATAGATTTGAGGGAGGTGAGATATGATGGTAGGGACTGGATTAATCTTGCACAGGATATGGACCGATGGCGGGTTTATGTGAGGGCGGCAATGAATCTCCGGGTTTTCTAACAGCCATTTGTGAGTAATTTTAAACAATTAATAGGTAGGCTATTTAAGTCTTATGCTATACTTTGCAGAGAATCGTGAAATGTTTCCTATTGTGGAATCAGATCTTTATTATTTTATTTCTTTACAACCTCTCACATCTCGCATTGGCATATAGTGCAAGACCGATGATGAGCCGAATAAGTATGCCTAGGGGAAATTACTGATAAAATCGGAAGATAAAATTGAAATTACTTCCATCGTTGTTATCATCTTTCTTGGCTTAGGCTATTCTGTTCTGATTTAATGTCAAAATTAATAGAATATTTGGAATTGTTTTCGAAAATGTTCCGGAATATAATGTGATGAAACTTGATAATGTAATATAAAAGAAACTTGATTTGAATTTAAATTGTAGTTTACAATTCTATAAAAAGAAAAAGGCCTACCTACTTAGCCTATGTATTTTTTTATACAAAATTTTATCTTCAGTTGTTTTGCATCTTTTTTTTTCTGGATATAGGCTAATGCTTCTCTACGTAGACCTACACTCAATGCAGAATGTGATGCAACAGTGAGCAAACAATGTAACGTACATTCAAGTCTGTGACATGCCGAGATTATTTCTGTGACCGGGAGGAAAAAGGTCTTAAGTAAATTTTTTGTGAAAATGAGATTTTTATAGCCTATATTATGAAGGCGGAAACAATTCTCTACAATCTGGTAAAAAAGGTTAAAGTCAAATAAGGCTCCTGACTGGATTTATAGAGCGTTACCAAATGTCCTAAGTACTTTTTGAATCGAGCACACACAGAATAAAGGACTTAAGAATATTTAATACTTTATTCCTTACAAACATCACATGTTTACTTTCCATGCTTCCTTATTAAAAAGGTGTAACCAATGCCCACCCGCTTCATTTGCGTGATTGGGGTTCCGCATGCCCCTATTAAAAAGGTGTAACTTGTATTTTAGCTATTTTATCACATATTGATGCCCTTTCCTTTCAAAACTTTAAGCACTAGGTAAACAGTCCTCTATTGTTTAAGATCCATTTTGCATTCCTAATAATTTACATTTACCGTTTATTTTGACATGAAAAAGGTCTTATATTTAAATAGCCCCTTCTTCTCAGTTTGGGTTGTAGACTTAAAAGGGCTTAAGTGCGGCTATTTTTTTAAATAACCAAGAAAATTGTTAAATGAGCAACATTATCTATTTTAGAAGAAATACAAACAAATAATATCCAGGAAAAACCTTTTAATTAAAAAAAATTCTATAATTGACACCAATTTCAATCTTTCTACTGCTCTCCTGAAAAGTATAAAAATTTTACTTAAGGGGAGGCAGAGGTGAATATTTCAAAATCCACAAAATTTATCCGATTTGTTTGAAATTGATCATGGATACTAAGTATGTTATTATTAATGGACATACCAAGTTTCAACTTTCTAAGTACAATAGTTCTGTAAATATTAATAATTTTATCAAACTTTATATCGTTTGATATAAAATGCTCCATGCACCATATTGTAAGAAATTTTCAATATTTCTTTTTATTTATATGTTCAGAGAAGGTATATAAATAATGATAGGCCTAAGTATTAGTTTATTATGTGAATAATATAGTAATACAGTTATCTTGGTTTTAATTTCATACTTTTTAAGAGCACAAAATCGAAAACTAACATCGGAATATCAAAATAAAGATAGCGGTAATAAAAATGGAAAAAAACAAATTTTCATTTTTTCTTCAGTTTTGTTCGAAAATTTCACCTCTGCCTCCCCTTAAGACCTTTTTCCTCCCGGCCACAGATTTAATTCAAGAAGCGCATGGCTTTCGGTTTTCTTATTCGCGGTCGGAATATTCGCGAAACAGAAAGAAAAAGAAAACCTTGTCGACTCAGATAATTCAGACTCAACTATAGATCTGAGAATTGTCTGTAAGAAGATTTGTATTGGAATAAAGTAGTGTTAATTGTCATGTTCGCGCTAAATTGAAATATGTCTCTGTAATTTGGTCACCCACATGCAAATCACATAGTAATCAAATTGAAAAAATTCAAAAACGATTCTCTAGATATCTGTATTTTAGAAGATATCACTGTTCAGCCCTCCATGACAAAATTTCGTACAACAATCTACTTGCTGAATTTAATTTAATGTCTCTTGCCAGTCGTAGATTACTTGCTGAACAACTTTTATTATATAAAATATTCTACGGTCTACTGGATAATAGCGAAATATTATCACAAATCCAGATTAACGCTAGAACATCACATTTAAGAAATCGTCAATTGTTATATTATAAAAAACCAAACACTTCATCACATAAAAATTCACCAGTGTTAAAAATGTGTTCAAATTTCAATGAAATGTGTAAAACAAGGGATCTAGATTTCTGCATTTCTTACAAGGAATATTGCTAGGCTATTTGTTACTCTGTAATTAGCCAATTATAGCTAGGTACAATTTTGGCTACGATATCTAATTATATTTAACTATTTTTCATTTATTTTATTTGGTATTTTTCATTTATATCTATATCTGTATCTTTTATTTAGGTAGTATCTATTTGTCTGTTCTTTTTTTTTTCTTTCCTTTTCTCATTTTCCATTTTAATTTGTATTTATACTTGTATCTGTTTCATCTCTTTTTTCATGTTATCTATGTTTTTTTTTGTAAACGAATATCTGTACTGTCTATTGTAATTGGGGCTTTGCCCTGTTATAGGCATAAATAAATAATTCTATAGCCTCCTAATAATAAATCTGTAGCCGAAATTTTTCTGGTAATTTTCGATTTTCCAAAATATAATAGGTCCTAACATATATAATTAACCACCCTAAAACCGAAAATCGCTTTTTTGAAATTTTTGTTTGTATGTCTGTCTGTCTGTCTGGATGTTTGTTACCTTTTCACGCGATAATGGCTGGACGGATTTCGATGAAAATTGGATATAAATTAAGTTCGTTGTAACCTAGATTTTAGGCTATATGGCATTCAAAATACATTATTTAAAAGGTGGGATTATAAGGGGGTCTGAATTAAATAAATCGAAATATCTCGCTTATTATTGATTTTTGTGAAAAATGTTACAGAGCAAAAGTGTCTTTAAAAATCATTTCCGATAGGCTAAGTTTTATTCTTTCAAAAATTTTGATAAGACTGATATTTAATGAGATAAATGAGTTTTAAAATTAAAATAATGAAATAAAAAACAAATGACTTCGTCTATAAGGGGCCTTGGACAACAACAATCGAAAGCTATGAAAGATCGTCTATAAGAGGCCTTGGACAACAACAATCGAAAGCTATGAAAGATAGCCTACAGAGAATGTTTCTATGTTTGTATGAAGTAATATCGGAAGCACGACTGTTCCCTGGATCAAATGTCCTATTTTAATTATGTAATTACTTTATATTTATTTCTAACGGGTGCAGCGGAGCGCACGGGTACGGCTAGTGGAAATAAAAAAATTGGAGATTTATCCTTCGAAGAGGTGGAAAAATTCAAATATCTTGAAGCAACAGTAACAAATATAAATGATATTCGGGAGGAAATTAAACGCAGAATAAATATGGGAAATGTGTGTTATTATTCGGCTGAGAAGCTTTTGGCATCTAGTAAATAAATAAATAAATAAATCTTAATATATAAAATTGAATGTGGGTATATATGTATGTATGTGTGTGTATGTTCTCTATACAAATCTACACGCTTTGACCGATATGTGCCAAAGTTTACACATTTAACCTTCATAACCAGGAGAAGAACATAGGCTACATTAAAATTGTGCAAATGGAAGTTAAATTAATTAAATATATAAACAATAAAAATAAATAGATCAAATATTCATGTATTATATTAAAATGCAAAATCTTCTACAGTCAATTGTTCTTTATTATTGTCTGTTGTATTCAACATAGACTTTCACGAGGCCTTGGGAATTTTAACACGAAATTAAATTACATTGTTGTTACAGATCATGAAGGCTAAAACTAGATAATTCATGCAATAAGTATCTTTACGCAGTCCAGGACCGTATTATGAATTCCTCGATGCAGTTTTGTAGATAGTGAGCAGACTGTTTTATGCAATTGAATTCTAGAATTCTTTCAAACTACAAGAATTACTACCACATAATTTATTTAATATTGAATAGCCATAGTAGACCTACTATTGCGAAATATTGACTCACCAAATTTATGCACTAACAAGAATTTGTGTCAAAAACTCATGCCAAACGTAATATGAGTGGCAATATTAACTGAAAAAACGAAAGAAGATGATGTTTTTATCCCACGTATTGCTATTATAGCCATTCGATTTTAAGCCATTATTATAAGTTATAGTAATATTTGTGATAATATTACAATATTATAGTATTGCAATAATAATATAGAACCTATTTTACTGTTACTGTTAACCCGTCTCTTATTAATAAGTTATGGTCAATAATGACTTGGCCGTTTATAGAAAAATATGATTTTCTGTTGCGGTAGTGTTCTACATTGCCTTCTCCAGGAGTGTGAATTCTGATGAGTATAGTCTCTGTTTCTGCAAAACACCCTGAAATCCATGTATTTGATAGAATCCATCCGTTACAGATTGTAGTTTGGCCTTGAAGGAAATTAAATATATTGTGGGCAGAAAGGCTTAATAATGCATAATGCCGTGGTACGATAAATATTATCATCAATCACAATGTTAATCTTAAATATCCCTGTAGCATAAGGTGTTAATGTTGTTAAAACTCTATTCATAGATGAGATGGAATTATTTCGATTAGTCAGTTTCTTTGGATATTAGTGGCACTTTCTTTAATATCCGTCACTAGGGAGGAGAAAACATAAGTAAATATGGTTCGTTTTGGTTTTATATAGTTCCCTTGCCGAGGTCTCCGATAAGTCTAACATACAGTTTATTTAGAAATAGACCAAAATTTAAAACCCGGGCAACGGCGGGTAATTTAAGCTAGTAAATAAGTAAATAAATAAATAAATAAATAAATAAATAAATAAATAAATAAATAAATAAATAAATAAATAAATAAATAAATAAATAAATAAATAAATAAATAAATAAATAAATAAATCGAGGAAAGAAGTGTGAAGTCACATTTCAAGGCGATCTGGTGAACTCTGATGATGTTAATGCCGTAGAAGAACTACAATTTGACATTTATTAACTTAATCATTGTAACGTGTGAACAGAAGTACGTACCTTGCCGGCTGCTCCTGTGCACAGCACTACACCACCTGTAAGCACATCGTTAAACACTCCAGAGCCCGCACTTGTTGGGGTCGGATTGGGGAATCCGCGAGGCCGACGGCTCAGTAGCAGACGGGCGACATGGTGGGCGGTGCCTGGACACAACCCACCCCCTGCTCCGTCACGTGACAGACTATAGTACCCAATGGGCAGGCCGGGGTTGTGTTAACTACAGTTGAGAGGGCCCCACCCCCGTCGTGGGCTCTCTGCGCAGTGTGCCAGGTCCCATTGATTAATGTATGTTGTTCAAGACGACAGTTTGTAATTACGTCTTATGTAACGTGGGGTTCCGCTCGCGAGTGGGGAGTAATTACTGGCAGAAAAACTGTCAGCTGAGGACACCCCTTGCCTACAGTTAAAGGTGAAGATGCCCAAGCAATTATGTTTCACCACAAATTTTTGTTTTGTGTCTCCAGTTGTCCAGGGTTTACCACGTCCATTACTGATGAACTGACGAGAGCCAGTCTTCAGGTTACCATGGTAATGAGATTAATTTACATTTGTTTCTCTGTTATGTGAAATGGCGTGAGGCGATCGTCTAAAAAATTCATTCTGTTAAATCTAATTTCATTTTCTGTGCCTCAATACATTACATAGGGAATAACAACGTAGTCTATTAAGTTACAGTGAAATTCTGGATCTCTTTTACGTCGAGAAATTGTTATTATTATTATTATTATTATTATTATTATTATTATTATTATTAGCCTGGATATTATTCTTTCGGAAAAATCTGGTGTAGGTTATCTGAGGATATATAAGAAAAATCAGAACGGATATCAACATTGCTCTTGGTAGATTATTATTATTATTATTATTATTATTATTATTATTATTATTATTATTATTATTATTAGCCTGGATATTATTCTTTCGGAAGAATCTGGTGTAGGTTATCTGAGGATATATAAGAAAAATCAGAACGGATATCAACATTGCTCTTGGTAGATTATTATTATTATTATTATTATTATTATTATTATTATTATTATTATTATTATTATTATTATTATTATTATTAGCCTGGATATTATTCTTTCGGAAAAATCTGGTGTAGGTTATCTGAGGATATATAAGAAAAATCAGAACGGATATCAACATTGCTCTTGGTAGATTATTATTATTATTATTATTATTATTATTATTATTATTATTATTATTATTATTATTATTATTAGCCTGGATATTATTCTTTCGGAAAAATCTGGTGTAGGTTATCTGAGGATATATAAGAAAAATCAGAACGGATATCAACATTGCTCTTGGTAGATTATTATTATTATTATTATTATTATTATTATTATTATTATTATTATTATTATTATTATTATTAGCCTGGATATTATTCTTTCGGAAAAATCTGGTGTAGGTTATCTGAGGATACATAAGAAAAATCAGAACGGATATCAACATTGCTCTTGGTAGATTATTATTATTATTATTATTATTATTATTATTATTATTATTATTATTATTATTATTATTACCCTGGATATTATTCTTTCGGAAAAATCTGGTGTAGGTTATCTGAGGATATATAAGAAAATCAGAACGGATATCAACATTGCTCTTGGTAGATTATTATTATTATTATTATTATTATTATTATTATTATTATTATTAGCCTGGATATTATTCTTTCGGAAGAATCTGGTGTAGGTTATCTGAGGATATATAAGAAAAATCAGAACGGATATCAACATTGCTCTTGGTAGATTATTATTATTATTATTATTATTATTATTATTATTATTATTATTATTTGTTATTATTATTATTATTATTATTATTAGCCTAGATATTATTATTTCGGAAAAATCTGGTCACTTCAAACCTACTTTCGTGACAACGCAGTTTCTTTCTGGACATGGGAAATTTGGTATTTCGACAGATTCAACATTCCAGCAGACATCGACTCTACATGCTCCTGCCGCGAAGACCTTCACAGTGTGAAACACCTTCTGTTTGACTGTCCTATTATTGAAGCAAAGTGATTTCACATAAAGGCACATCTTCTGGACTGCGACACTGAATACAGGGCTCCACTATGTGAAGTAATCAAAAACCTTGTTGCTACAGACAATTTATAGACTTGCTAAACTTCATCTTTAAAATACTTTAGATACATATTTCACCATTATCTGTGTCAAAATAAATAGTATAGATAAGTAGCTTACCCATAACAAAAAACTAAATCCCCAGCATACCGCTTGGTGAATTAGGGTTCTTTTCCGCGGATATTTAAAATAATAA